>PVKS010008377.1:0-68601 GCA_004027875.1 Aplodontia rufa | reverse complement strand
TACTGTGGGTTTTTGGGTTTCTTTTTTGTTGTTGTTGGTTTTCGTTTTTTTTTTTTTCTCATTTCTTTCCCATCTGTTTCCTCTGCTCCTTTCTTACCTTATGATCAATACTGAATTCTGGTGTAGGTGGATGTAAATACTTATCAGTGTGTATGTATTGGTGATTGGCTCTTATCACTTTATTTCTTTAGGTCTTATTTAACCCTACTGCTAACTTCTTTCTCCAGTGTACTCTGGTAATCCCTAAATTTAAGCATCTTTATCTCATTCTCACCCCAAGTCTTTACCCTATCCACTCCCCAGTCCTACGTATTCCTCAGTCCTATTAAAAAAACCTACTCCACCCCACTCCCTAGTTCCCCTATACTTTATAACAGGTGTGTTTTTATACCTCCCCAATTCACTTCCTTGACTTCCAAATTAAACCTTCTCCCCAATTTCAGAGAGAGCCCATCACCTGAAGAAATTAAAACTCTTCAAAACGGCTACTTGCTTGGTATCATACTACACAGTGAGAGTTCTCTCAAAGAAAACTGCCACTATTGGTGCTAATCATCAGCTACTCTGTTTCAGTTGAAATGGAATAGTATTTGCGCCTGTAGCCTCTCAAATTCTCACAGAACCGTCTGGCATCTTGGTGTATATTGACCAAAAAGCTCCTCTTCACAATGAAGCAAAGTCATAACAAGCTCCAATTTCTCCAACAAGAGTATCAAGGCTGAAATAAAAGACAAGCTCTCTGACTCAGAAAATGAGGAAAAGAGGAAATAACTCTCCTCAAACCCAGAGCTCTCCACCTAAGGAAGCCATAGCCGGGGCCCTAGATGAAAACCAAAGACATTGTGTCAGCACTGTGATTAGTAATGCAATCAAAGCATTGAGAGAGGAAATAAGGAAAGAGATCAAAGAGCAATTTCAAGAGATAAGAGACAAATTCTACAGAGATATTAAGGATCAATTCCAGGAGATGAAAGATCAGCTGTACAAGGATATTGACATTCTGAAAAGAGATGTAGCAGAGCTATCAGGATGGAAAAACACGGTTAACCAACTCAAAGCTTCCCTGGAAGACACCAACACCAGAGTAAACTCTAATGAAAATAGATCTTCAGTGCTTGAAGAACGAGTATCAGACAATGAGGATTGCCTAAACAATTTAGAAATCAAAGAAGAAAAGCAAGATAAACAACTCATTTTACATAATCAAAACTTCCAAGTAATATTTGATGCGATGAGGTGAAATAATCTGAGAATCATTGGCCTGAAATAAAATTCTGAACAGCAAACAGGGGGATTCAGGAACCTTTTAAGTGAAATCATAAGTTAGAACTTCTCTCATTTGGCGATAGATCTGGAACACCACATCCAAGATGCATATAGAACACCAAATAGACCTAATCAGAGGAGAAACTTACCAAGACATATAATTTACAAATTGAATAACAGAGAAATTAAAGAGAGAATTCTAAAAGCAGCTAGAGGAAAGCCCCAAATCACATTCAGAGGCAATCCTATTCGAATCACTATGGATTTTGTTAGTATATGGATCAAAAAACAAAATCCAACAATATGTTGTCTGCAAGAGACACGTTTGACACTCAAAGATAGACACAGGCTGAAAGTCAAAGGATGGCAAAATGTCTACCAGGCCTGTGGCCCAAAAAAGCAAACTGGTGTAGCGATTTTAATTTCTGACAAAATTAATTTCCAAATAAAACTAGTCAAAAAGGACAAAGAGGGACACTTTATCATACTTAAAGGGACAGTTCACCAAGAAGATATAACGATAATCAACATTTATGCCCCCAATTACAACCCCCCCAAATACATGGAAAAAATACTTAAGGACATTAATCCCCTCATTGATCTCAACACAATAATTCTGGGGGACTTCAACACACCACTATCAGCTCTAGACAGATCATCAAAACAAAAAAATCAATAAAGATGTCTCCTATCTGAACTACTCTATTAAACAACTGGGTTTAACAGACATTTACAGAATATTCCATCCTAAAACAGCTGAATTTACCTTCTTCTCAGCAGCCCATAGATCCTTCTCTAAAATAGACCACATCCTAGTTCACCAGGACAATCTTAGCAAATATAAAAAAGTGGATATAATCCCATGTATTCTTTCAGATCATAATGCTATGATCTTAGCAATCAACAACAGGAGAAACAATAGAAACTATTCAAATACTTGGAAATTGAATAATTACCTCTTAAACAAAGGATGGGTAAAAGAGGAAATAGATTATGAAGTTTTTGGAATTGAACGAGAATGAGGAAAAAACATGCCAAAACCACTGGGACAGTATGAAGGCTTTCTTAAGAGGTAAATTTATAGCACTGAGTGCATACATCAAAAATCTAGAAAGAGAACAGATTAATAGCCTTATGTTTCAACTCAAACAACTTCAAAAGGAGGAACAATCCAACCCTAAATCTAACAGAAGACAGGAAATCACCAAAATCAGAGCTGACATCAATGAAATTGAGAACAAAAAAGCTATTCAATCTATTAACAAATCCAAGAGTTGGTTCTTTGAAAAAGTGAACAAAATTGACAGACCCCTTGCCAAACTCACCAAAAGGAAGATCGAAATGAAACAAATCCACAAAATCAGAGACAAAAATCACCACAGACCTATCCAAGATACAGAAGATTATCAGAACCTATTCTGAAAACTTATACTCTGCCAAATTTGATAACCTGGAGGACATGGGCAGGTTTTTGGACACACACGACATCCCCTCTTTAACACAGGAGGACATTGAAAATCTCAACACACCTATCACAGAAAGCGAAATTGAAGCAGGAATCAAAGCTCTCCCAAAAAAGAAGAGTCCAGGTCCAGATGGATATATGGCAGAATTCTACCAAGCCTTCACAGAAGAACTAACACTGATCCTCTACAAGCTCTTCCAGGAAATTGATAGAGAGGGATCACTCCCAAACACTTTCTATGAAGCAAACATTACACTGATTCCAAAGCCCAACAAAGACACGTCAAAGAAAGAAAACTACAGACCAATTTCCCTGATGAACACTGATGCAAAAATCCTTAATAAAATTTTAGCTAATTGGATACAAAGGCACATTAAAAAGATAATACATTATGATCAAGTGGGCTTCATTCTGGGAAAACAAGGCTGCTTCAATATACACAAATCAATAAATATAATTCACCACATAAACAGAATTAAAAACAAAAACCATATAATCATCTCAATTGATGCAGAGAAGGCATTTGATAAAATTCCACACCACTTTATGCTCAAAAGTTTGGAAAAGATAGGGATCAAGGGAAGATACTTTAACTATGTCAGAACCAACTATGACAGACCCATATCCAACATTATCCTCAATGGAGAAAAACTGAAAGCATTTCCTCTGAATTCAGGTACGAGACAAGGTTGTCCGCTATCCCCACTCTTGTTCAATATAGTCCTTGAAACCCTTGCCAGAGCTATCAGGCAAGACAAGGAAATCAAAGGTTATTCATATAAGAAAAGAGGAAGTCAAATTATCTCTATTTGCAGAGGACATGATTTTATACCTAGAAGACCCAATAACATTGGCCGGAAAACTCCTTGAGCTCGTAGGGGATTTTAGCAAAGGAGCTGGCTAAAATATCAACTCCAGCAAATTGCTAGCATTTCTTTACACCAGCAACAAATCCACAGAAGAAGAAATCAGAAAATCTCTCCCATTCCCCATCACCTCCAAAAGAATGAAATACTTGGGCATTAACCTTACAAAGGATATTAAAGACCTATTCAAAGAAAATTATCAAACACTAAAAAAATAAATTACAGAAGACCTGAGCAGATGAAAAACATCCCATGCTCATGGTTAGGCATAATCGATATAATAAAGATAGCCATTCTACCCAAAGCCCTATACAGATTCAATGCAATCCCCATCAAGATACCTATGGCATTTTTCAGAGATATAGATAAAGCAATTCTCAAGTTCCTGTGGAACAACAGGAGACCCAGACTAGCCAAAACACTACTCTATAGAAAGGAAGAAATAGGGGGTATCTCAGTTCCTGACCTGAAATTATATTACAGAGCTGTAGTAGCAAAAACAGCATGGTATTGGTATCAAAACAGAACCGAAGACCAGTGGAACTGAATAGAAGATCCTGAGACAAACCCTCATATCCTAAACTATTTGATATTTGATAAAGGGGGCAAAAGAATAGTGTGGAAGAAAGATAGCCTGTTCAACAAATGGTGTTGGACAAACTGGACAGCCATTTGTAGACAACTGAAGCTGGATCCTTATCTTTCGCCCTGCACAAAAATTAAATCAAAATGGATCAAAGACCTGGATAGTAAGCCTACAACTTTAAATTTACTAGAAAAAGAAGTCAGGTCAACACTACACCTTATAGGAGTCGGCAGCTTCTTCCTTAACAAAACTCCTATTGCACATGCTGTAAAATCAAAATTAAATGAATGGAATGCAATTAAACTAAAAAGTTTTTGAACAGCTAAAGATCTAGTCAAGAGCATCAAGAGAGAACCTACAGAATGGGAGAAAATTTCTGCCTGCTACACCTCGGACAGAGGGCTAATATCCAGAATATACAGGGAACTAAAGAAACTAAAGTCCAAACTCGCAAATAATCCAATTGATACACGGGCTAAAGAACTCAAAAGGAACTTCTCTCCAGTGGAAGTCCAGAAAGCCCACAAATATATGAGAAAATGCTCTACATTTTCTCATATATAAGGGAAATGCAAATCAAAACTTCCATGAGATACCACCTCACTCCTATCAGAGTGGCAAAAATGAAAAATACAAACAACAACAGATGCTGGAGGGGCTGTGGGAAAAGAGGAACACTATTACACTGCTGGTGGGACTGCAAACTGGTTCAGCCACTATGGAAAGCTGTATGGAGAATCCTCAAAAAATTAAGGATGGAACCACCTTATGACCCAGCCATCCCACTCCTGGGAATTTTCCCAAAAGACTTAGAATCAGCATATTATAGTGATGTGGCTTCATCAATGTTTATAGCAGCTCAATTTACTATAGCTAGGTTATGGAACCAACCCAGATGCCCCTCACTTGACAAGTGGATACAAAAGCTTTGGTACATATATACTATGGAATACTACTCGGCCATTAGAGAGGACGATATTATGGCTTTTGAAATCAAATGGATGGAGATGGAAAGAATTATGCTTAGTGAAGTCTCCCAAGTTCAGAGACTCAAGGGCTGAATGGTTTCTCTCATCTGTTGATGCTAGAATACATGGGGAAACAGTATGGCAGATGGCTAACCCAACAAAACTTCGAATTGAATGACTTTCAGAGTAATAGGGGGATGGCTCTCTAGGATACTTGGAGGTGTAGGGAAGAGGATGGGGAGAGGGGAGGGTATATGAAGAACTCATAGGAGTCTGGAGATTGGGAAGATGGGGGAACCATCCCAGAAGCCAATGTCATTCCTCCACGAACTACTCATTCAACCCATGAGTTCTTCTGGTGCAAACTGCAACAGGTAAAACCCAAGGTGGTTATCCATGTTTTGGCTTTTCCCCTCGATAACAAAGTTTATATCCATTGATTGCTAATGTTTGATAATGTTTCCCCCTCAACTGTATATATATACTTCTAATAAAAAAATTTAAAAAAAGAAATCTACTTCACACTAATTTCTGTGGAACTCTTGATGACTTAGTAATTTTTAATAAAGAGAAGCAGAAATCTTAAACATCATGTCAGTTTTGCAAGGATCTTGAGGGTGGAATGAGGTCAAATATATATACTCCTGGTAACTTTTAACATCCCTCTTTCCTACTTCATTGTAAAATAAAAATATAAAGGAAAACAGTAGGATATATATACATATGTACATGTGTGTATGCATAGGTATATGCAAACACACACAACACAGATAAAGCATACATGGAAAGTACTATCATCTGCTTTACTATATAAGCACAAAAGAAAGGATGGCTTCTAACAAGTTAAGGAAAAATAATTCAGTGGTAAAGTTGCAAAATCATACTCTTCAACATTTATTTTAATTCTGAAAGAACTTTCTGACTCATTTTTTTTCTAAAGTAAAATGATTGACATTACTCTCAAGTTTAGACTGAATGTGTTCTCCCAAAGATCTAATGCTGAAACCCTTAACCCCTAGTGCAATGATATTGGATCACAGGGCTTTTGAGAGAGAATTGATACATAAGGTAATAAGAATGGGCCCTCATGATTAAATCAGTGTTGTTAAAAGAGCAGAAATGTGTTGGTGTCACACAGGTTTGCTCTCTCTGTACACAAAAGAGACGGCATGTGAGCACACAGTGAGATGGTGGACATTGCAAGAAGGAACAGAGACCCTACTCCCAATGAAACATTTTAACAGTACTTTTCTCAGCTTCTAGAACTGTGAGACACTTCTATTGTTTTAGCCACCTAGTCTATGGCATTTAGTTGTGGCAGTCCAGTTAAACCAATATATACTCCCAACACCTAAGGTATCTTTAAATTATTTATTCTACATAACAATTATCACTCATATATGTTATATATTTGTCTACTTTAAAAAGTGTCTTTCATTCAGAAAGTAATCTTTTAAGGCCTTGTTTCATTTACCACTGTACATATATTAATTAGAAGGCTGGCTGGCTACTGTACATACTAAATAAATCGTTTTGAAATAAATCAATGAAAAATCAGGCAGTTAAAGCCATCGTATAAAGAATTACATTTGTCATTTTACTTTTTTATTGTCATTTTTCTTTCTATTTTGTCATATGAATATGTTCTAAGAATACATTTACTAACAATAATATCATATTCATGTATATAGATAGAGCTCTCTCTCTCTCTCTCTCTATATATATATATATATATATATATATATCAATAATTCCTTGCTTTATTGTAACGATTGATAGGAAGAGGGAGAGAAGATACTGTGTCATTACTGATGGAATTGTATAAAAATAATAATATTAATAATAATAAAATGGACCTTTGTGAATCCTCCAGTCAGTGTAGACATTAAAACATTACTGACAACCTTGAATTTCACCTTATGCTCTTCCCTGATCTAGCTCTCATGCCCCTGCTTATCCTCAGTACTACTAAAATCATGTTCATATTTCTATCATCTTATCTTCCTGACCTTTGTTCTAATTAATTTCTTCATTTTACCTCCCAATTAATAATCCTTTTTGCTTGTTAATTTTAATTACATCATTATTTATAAATGTCTCAGGTTTAGCTGCTTTATGTACCTTATCTAATTTTGGTATCTAAAATATAAATCTACAGTTTTTGTGTAAGCTTATTATAAGCATATTCTTCCAGGATAGATAATTTTTAAAAAACTGGTACCACATTTTAGATTTACTCAATTTGTGACAATGGTAAGAGGACAAGTTAGGATTTCTTTCCCAAAAGATTTAGGTTTGCTTTTGACCATGAGTCAATGGGCACTGATGGAACCATTTTAGCATACTACATGGGTCACCACATAATGCAGACATCTGAGAACTGGCCTCTACCCATTGTTTCTTTCTTTTTTTTTTATTAGATGGATATAGTGATACAATTGAGGGGGAAACATTATCAAACATTCAAGAACCATTGTATATATACTTAGTTATCCAGGGCTAATTCCATATCACTGATGCCCAGCTTGGGTTCTCCCTGTTGCTGTTTCCCCCAGAAGAACTCCTGAGTTAAATGGGTATCTTGTGGAGGACAGAGATCTCCTTCTGAGATGATTCACCCATATTTCCTTTCTCCAGTCTCCTAGGATTTCTTCCTACACCCTCCCCTCCCCGTCCCCCTGTTGCGTTGAGAATCATACAATTTGAAGTTATTGTTAGCTTAGCCGTCTAGCATACTGCTTCCCCGTATATTCTAGCTTCCACAGATGAGAGATACCATTCGGCCCTTGAGTCTCTGAGATTGGGATACTTTACTTAGCATAATTCTTTCCATCTCCATCCATGTGGCTGCAAAAGCCATAATATCGTCTTCTCTAATGACCGAGTAATATTCCATTGTATTTATGTACCAAAGTTTTTGTATCCACTCATCCAGTGAGGGGCATCTGGGTTGGTTCCATAATTTAGTTATAGTAAATTGAGCTGCTATAAACATTGATGAAGCCACATCACTATACCCATTGTATCTGACCCTAGCTTAGGTTCTTAATCCCAAATCAGGTGTCTGTAGCTGCAACCCTAGTTTTATGTTTCTCTGCTTGTAACTAAGGTTGTAGCTTTTTTGTTTGTTTTGTAAAGCCAGAACTACTTTAAACAATACGAACAAAACATTTTCTTCCTGATTTTCAACTTGATAAGATCAACTCACATTTTCTGCATTGCAGTGCTCTTTCATCTTCATATTTGTTCAATTAGAACTGTACACTTAAAAAAGCATGTGGCAGGCTCAGGAAAGGACGCAAGGCCTCATGCATGTAGACACTCACAATCCACAGACACACACTCAGTAAACTCTATTTACTTCTTTCAGGAGCTCCCTGCTCTGGAGAAATCCTCAGCGTCCCTCTTTGGGATAATTTTTCATACTATCTGCTATAAAATTCCCTCCTCCCCCAACCCCCCCCCAAAAAAAATTACTCCCTCAGGGCTGTGGATCATTCTCAATGGATCTTTGTCAATATTCCTTTTATTACTGATCATAATCCATGACATGACCAGAGGCTCAGGTGTGACTCTTGCCTCCCTGGAGCTGACAGTGGGGCTTGAGTCTGCTCACCTTCATCTAGTCTGTCTTTCCCCTGGCCTCCAGGACTGACTGCATAAGTCTCTTTACTAAAGTTGAGAAACTAATTTCCATGTAGGAAATTCAGTTTAATACTTAGGTGCCTTGGAATTTCACTTGCAGCTCCCCTACAATTAATCCTTGTTTAGATACCTAGACTATGATGAAGAATCCTCTGTGGACATTTCTTCCTTCCAATCTTGACCTGACTCTTCTGCTCCACTGATGGTGCTTGTCAGTTCTTTTAGACCATCAGTCCTACTGTCCTCCTTAGAGAAAATCCAAGCTCTTCCACAAGAGCACTTTTCTTCTATCAGGGTCTCTTTTTCATGTGGTCTCCATTAGAAACTAATTATTGTCATCTGGTTTCACTTCCCATAAGAGAGGAGAGGTGTTGAGGTGATAGGAAGCAGAAGGATGGGGAGAGGAGCTGTCAAGGCTTCAGTCCATGTGCTATGATTAATGGGTTCCTTACTTTGACATTTTTCATTTTTCTACTGCTGAGTGTAAGGCCCTCTAAATTTCTTCACAAGTTAACTTATTAAAGCCACCTTCAGTTTTTTTTTTCTCTGTAAGATGTCTGATGAATTAAGAAAAACAAACTTTTCTCTGTTGGTAAGACTCTGCACTTACCCAGAGAAAAATAGATAAATTTTACTGACAAATAGTTTAGTCCTTCTTGCTCTTTCTGAGGTTGTTATGAGCACAAAAGAGATTGTAATAGTGACATATTTTTTTCTAAAAGAAGTGATGACAACCTCTATTAATTTCTTTTGATTATCTCTGCAATATGAGACTAGAAGGAGCAGATAAATTTTCAAGTAATACTTATTATTAGATACAAACATACCATAATTAAGGACAACTGGTCACAGGTTATCTTTACTCTCCAGATATTCTCTCAGCTCTTTTTCATCCCCTTCCTCCACCTGACATAAATCTTTTCTTGCTAAACTTGAGGATATTCCTTTCCTCTGGTGTTTAGATATTTGAGCAATTAAATTAAAACTGATATGGACAAAAAACTTTCTCTTATTTATGTATGGCCTTAAAAGCAACACTTGAAAATAGCCATGAATTAGTCTGATTTGTCCTACAAGTAGGTCTTGAAATGTTTCTAAGCATTCATCATGGATATTTTCCCATAAAATTATTTACACTGAATTTAAATATTTAAGAGATCCTCATTTAAAATATATATTACTCTTATTTATAGATCTCAGAGCTTGCTTCTTTGTTTAACATCTTGAATTCACATCCACCTTTTTCAAAATGGCTGCTTGCATGGTGCATGTCCTCCTCAGCCTTTCCTCTTTGTCAGACTGTTGGACGAGGTATATTTCTAGACCTTATATGCAATGATGATTCTAGGCAGAGAATATATTTAGTAAAAAATGATGATATATATAAATGAAATAATTACTTTTTTCCTTTTATTTTTTTATTTATTTTTAATGCAGCATGTTATTCTCATTACTCAGATTTGTGGCAGGACCAAAATGGCTATAACTAGGGTACTCCAAAGAGACTTCTGGCCAGATATGCTTTCATATGCAATTGAGGTCATAAACACCCTGATTCAGTGTATGTACTAAAGTTTATAAATACCTGCTTGTGAACATGTACTCAGTTACACAGTGTGGTGGCACTGTGTCTTCTTTGTTTAGCATGCAAATAAAAAAGGCCTATGGAAAGATGCAGGGGGCTATGGCCCCCTCAGAAAATAGCATGTCTACTATTCCAACTGAGCCTAGCATTTGCTTCAACCTGCCAGGATCCCAAATTTGTTTCCCAGAGTCTAAGCCCCTGCAGGATATTTGATTACATACTATGTTATCAGTTCTACCTCAGATGCTTTCTAGAAGTTAAATTAAAAAAAAAAAGTTCATCAGGTAATTATCCTGAGGTAATAAATTTTTAGAGTTAAACAATAGTCATGTGTTTGTATATACAGATAAGGTTTGTGTTAAGAATTATTACATGGTATGTAATACATCTGTTAGTAGAGGTGTCTTCCTTTAGTCCAAAGAAGATACATTCCAAGACTCACCCGCCATGGATGCATGAAAGTGTAGACAGAATAATTCTCTAAATATACTGTTTTTCCATACATAAACACATATGATAAGGCTTAATTTATTAATTACACACTGTAAGAGATTAATAACTACTGATAAGATGGAATAATTATAGCAATGTATTAAGTGTAATTTTAAGGTGTTCTTTCTCTGCAAACATGTCTTCTCATACTGTGCTCATTCTTCTCGTGATGATGTGGAGTGATGAAATGCCTGTTTGACAAGATAAAGAGGTGAACGATGAAGATGATGAAGACACTGCAGCACAGCATTAGGCTACTATGTAAGGACTGCTTGAACACAGCTTTGACAGGAAATGACTGATATGTAGTGCCTATAATGTGGATTCCCTGAATCAAGGGTTGTTTCAAGTGCCAGGAAGATGGGTGCCATTTTGTCACATTTCTCAGAATGACACGCAATTTAAACTATGGAATATTTATTTCTGGAATTATCATTAACTAGTTTTGGACCTCAGTTAAATGCAAGTAACTGAAACTGTAAAATTGAAACCGCAGTTAAAAGGGGATTAGTTTAAACATAATTATACTTACATAATTTTAACTATATATTTTACTGTTAATTAAGCAATACTTTTCTATTGGATATATTGTATATTTTTTAATATTATTTTAGAACAACAATTCCTAAAGTAGAGGCCTCAGACCATCTTAGTTACACAAATCCTTCAATGCCTCCCAGACATCATAGCAAAATGGGGAAAACAGAAAGACAGGCCTGGTGATGTGTTTTAACAAACCCTTCAGATTGTTAGGAGGCACAAAATCTGGGGGCCACTGCTTTAGCGCTACACTAACTCTTAAATTAGCAAAGCTTTTCCTAAAAAAAAAAATAGGAATGGATCCATCATTTGAACTGCTCCTTGGTACATATATAAAGGACCTAAAATCAGCATACTACAGTGAAGAGAATCATTAATCCTTTATTGCTGCCTTTTTGCTTCTTTTAAATCATGGATAGTAAAGATAATCTCTTATGAGATCTAATGTTGAAATATTTCTTTTGCATAAAAATAAGTCCAAACAATTAAAGCTCCAGGCATTTGAAAATACACCTGCTTTCAAGGGTATTTTCTATTAAATTTCTTTCTTTTGGACAGTATATAATGTGCCAATTTAAGCTTTTATTTCTATGACTAGCTCAGTTTCCCTAACATAACTATAATATTTCATAATTCAAATACTTTTATTAATATTATCCCTACACTCTTATTAGAGCCTACTAATACAATTTCTGCAAGAGAATTTTTGAGTTATAAATTGAGAGAAAATAAAAACGCATCCAGATGGTAATCTACATCAAATTGTGTATATTATTTACAGCTGATATAAATTACATAAAGCCTGGACCACAACTTTAAACTGTTGCCTTGAACTTCAGCTGTTCTCTTGATTTTTCCACTTGACTAATACATCCATAACAGAGCCCCTCACATTATACTGCAAGGTAGTCCTTGTCAAGTTTTCCCTATAAAGTTACAAGTTTTTCTCTACTTTCTATACTATTGGCTAGAACAAGCCACAAGTATAGCTTCCACTGAAGGATGGTCAAGTAGTGCTTAACTTTTTGAGAGTGCTGTATCTATTTAAAGTACTTGAATTTTTTTTTTTTTGCAAATAAGTTGTCTCTTTACACCACTTGTACATTTATTCAATAATTGATCCATGACATTATAATCTGTAGATAATTACTTTATGGCTTTCTATTATAAGCCAGTATTCCTTTATTCCTTTACTTATTTGTTTCTGAAATTCTTCTGCCTTTGGCCATTGGAAGCTCTTTCAATGGGCTTTCGTATTTCTTCTACAAAGGACCTTGATTGTTTTGTTTTGTTTTTTGCATGTCATTACTGTCTTTTTCTAAAAAAGACCTAATGCTCATCATGGAACTCTGTTTATTGTTTTTGGAGAATAATAAGAGAAACAGAACTCTCTCTGACAGTAGATATGCTCATTGCTATCGGTGTGAGGTTCCTTTTAGGCCCTCTCAGGAGACACATAAGGAATTATAAGTGCATGCTAAGATATGTAAATACACACGTCTATATGTATGTACATGTATGCAGGTGTCAGATAAAAATATCAACATTAGGTTCAGCTTAATGTTAATGTTCACACTGATGCCTTTAATTCATTACTAAATGGATAATTTTAGCTGCCTTCTCTGGCTTTTCTGTAACCTCCATTTTGGTAGAGAGAAACCTGGTTCCTGTCCTCTGTCTTCCATTTATTTAATTGATCAATTACAGTACATAGGTACAATGGTTTCTGAATTGTTAACTCAAGCTTCATGGGGAACAATTTTGTCAATTAGGGTATAATTGTTATGTATTCCTTTTTTTTTTTTTTTTGCCTTTAGTGTACCAGACATTATTCATTTCCAAAATTATTCAGGTCAACATCTTTTATTTTTTTCCCCTCAGTCCTTTAATGAGGATGTTTCATATGCTGGTAATACAATTAGATTGCTTTGTCATAGTTTGCATGACAACTTGGTAACACTCTACTGTCTAAATCATTATTTTAATTTCAATTCATTCAATTTTAATGTAAGTTTGTCAATTACTACAAATTAACTTTGTGGGATTTTGATTGTGGATGGGTTGAATTTATAAAGTTCGGGAGAAATGATAGTAATATCAAGTCTTTTAATCTATGAATGTGGACTGTTTCTCCATTTGTTTATGTCTTCTTGAGTTCTTCAGTTAGTGCTTCATTATTTTCTGCATATAGATCCTGTATGTATTTTGAAAAATTTAGAAGTATTTCAATTTGGGGCATTCTTTTCATTTGTGTGATTCATTAATTTCAAATTCCAATTATTTGCTGCTGCCATGTAGTAATTACCTCATTCTTTTTAGATGTATTAACTGTTTTCTGTCACCTTACTCCAGTCCCTTTTCAGTTGCAGATTTAATTTTTTAAAATTACTTTTATTTTTGCTATTGTTGATTCTTTGAAGCTTTTATATAATCAATTAATATGAAAATGAGAGCAATTTTATTTCATTTTTTTCTCATCTATGTATCTTTTCTTTATCCCTTCTTCTTTTTCTCCTTCCTTTCCTCCTTTCCTTTCCTATCCTTTCCCCTTCCTGCCTCCCTTCCTCCTTCCTTGCTTCCTTCCTTCCTTTCTCCTTCCTTCCTACCTTCCTTCCTACCTTCCTTCCTGTCTACCTATTGTATTGTACTGTTCCAGGGCTGGGCCTTCTGGGAACCTGAGGCAGCATAAAGGCTCCCCTTCAAACCCTATTTCTTACAATAAAGTCAGAGAGATTTCAGACATGTTGCTCAAAATAACAGGCAACAAATTTATTAGAAGGGTAGGAAAGGGGAAACTGGACACTCTCAAGGGTGACAGTGGATCTTCCTAGAGAGGAGAGGAACAGCTTGCCTCTCCTGTACTCCAATGTTATTGAGGATCCCAGAGAAGTTTCCATGCCTACCTCTTGGCTTTTCACTGAGAGTAGGATAACATCAGACTTCCAAGTCCTCACTGCCATGACAACTCTCTAGGTCCCATGTTCACTGGTTCTAACTGTATTCTTACCATAAATTCTTACAGATTGTACGGTTAGAAGGAATTATCTTTATCTCTCTGAGTTCTGGATCTGTTCTGTAAAAAGAGTCATAAAAGGATACCTCTTCAGGGTAACTTAGGTTCCTCTTGTTGACATTATTTTAGGCCTGCATTTCTTCTGCAGCTAACAGGTAGTTTGCTGAGGAAAGTGACATAGCCTGTCCACTTCAGGCAGGCAGGGCTACAGGCAACTTGCCTTTTGGAAGAGAAACCATGGGGGAGTCAGCAGAGTGGGCCCATTAAATAGAATTATTTCCTTAACCTAGTGTTCCTACCACTTGCATATCTGTCCCCTATCAGTAGTAGCTAGGATAGCCATTAAAATGTTGAAGAAGGATATCCTCAAGTAGTCTTGTTTCTTATATATAATGATAATGTGGGGTTTTTATTTTTTATTCTTTTTGTGGTAAATATTATTTATCACTACAGGATATTTTCTCTAGTTATAAATTTGCTGTGTGTTTATATACTGAAAGATGTTCTACCATTTCAAAAGACTTTTGGAACAATTAATATGACCTTATGATGGTTGCCATTTTAATGATAAGCCAGTCTTGCATACCTGAAATATAACTTATTTGGTCCTGTTTAATTGTTTGTAAAAGTATTAGAATCAATTTACTGACATTTTTGAGGGTTTTTTTTCTATCCTCATGACAGATATTCATCTATAAATTTCATTTTTAGGGAGATGATCAACAGTGTACCATATGCTTTACCCATACCCCCATTCTGATAAGCCAAATAATACTCATATAATCATTTAATTCTGGAAAATTCACAATCTATATACATATATACATGTATATATACAGAGAGATTTATAACTGTTATGGGGGAAATATAGAAGAATCAAGAGACTGGCATGTGGGCAGTGTGGGGGTGACTCTGGATTAGGATCAAATGCATATCATATTGTTACTTTGTATGCATTTATGATTTAACCACAACTCAACTCCTTAATAAAAAATTCATTTCTTGTAATATCTTTTTTCTCTTTCTTTCTTTATTTTCTTTTTTTTTTATATTAGAATGAACTTAGTGATCTGGTTTTGATATTAGAGCAATCATGTAGCTACTGCCAGAACTGTGAAGCTATCTTTCTAGAATATTTGTCATAACAACCTGAAGCAGAATTGGGGTAGTTTCCTAGAGGGGAAGCCCATAAAAAGGTAGTGGCCTCCAGGAGTTTGTCACTCCATATTATTTCACATTCAACATCCACCAATTCATCAAAATAATCATGTAAGTTCTCCTTCCAGTTTATGTGTCCAACCATTGTTTTAGAGATATGCAGACATCAGTTTGTATATCTCTCTGGCTCTAGATATAGGAGTTAGACCTCAGTTATTTGATAGATCTAAGAAAAGCCACTGACTTTGTGTAGTTTTTCTTTATTGTAAGTAAGGGAGAGAGGACTTCTTAGTTGTTTGTTGGAGCTGACCTCAGAAACCCACTCGCTCTCTTTTAAAGGATCGTTTTCTGTAGCATACTTAAAAGTATAATAAAATGGGTATTGAAATGTTGAGTTACTTTTGAAAATATTTTCACATGAGTCTAAATTTTTTAGAAGGTTTAATTCCAATACCTGAGAATCAACTGCATATCTACCCATAGCAGGCAATAAACACTTTAAAAAATATGAAAACATTTGTGGAAGAATTAGTAAGTTATCTCAGAGTTGGTGTTAAGCATCAGTGAACAGTACATGTAAAAAAAAAATAAAAGCCCCAAAATTTTATTAAAAGATTGAAGAAAATCATAGAAATATGAATGGTTCTGAAAGACAATATCAGAATAAACTGTAAGACATTGGTGCCAAACCCTTATTTCAACCACATGTGTTTTCTTATCAAACAGTAAAATATTTATTAATCTGTAATAGATATGGCTCTGAAAACTCTATTTTGAATTCCTCTTCTTGAAGTTTTATTTGTTTTAAATAATGCTTCAACAGATATTTGCATGACCTTTGGAAAATATGGCAGGACTTAGTAATAATCCGCGGACTTCTCAAATAAATGACAGCAAAAATAGTTCTTGATAAGCTTTGGCTTTTTGAGAAATTGCCCAAACGTATCTTCTTTGGCAGATTTAAGTGACTAAATTAATCGGATCAAGAGACTTCAGGGCTCTATTAACTGCTGTCAGATTCAAAAACTTTTCCAAAATAAAGTGGTGTGTGTTAGGTTGATTTCAGGCAGCTGGGTGAGGCATCAGTCCGCCTACTCGCACACGGGAAAGGAGCAACTAATCATATGCTGGCAAACAAGCCCCAGTGGCCTCTCAAAATCGCCTGGTGATTGATGGGAGTTACCAGCCAATCTCAGAAGGACCTCTTCTGTCCACCCTAGATAAAGTCAGGCCCAGCCCAGGGAAAGGGGTGTGTCCTTTCCCCACACCCCTACCTTTCCTCACTCTGCTCGCCAGGTGAATGTGCCCTGAGAGTTGTAAATCTCCGTAAAAGGTTTGCTTAGCTGCTTTTGGGCCTGACTTTATTCTTACAGTGTGTATTTGGAGTCATATATATGAGTATATATTATTGAACAATAAGAAAAAAAGATGTGTGTGAGTTTGTTTGTAAACTTTAATTTTCTGTTTTTGTTTGTTTATTTAGTGAGAAAGAGAGAAGGGAGGATTAACTTTTTATTTTTTCAACTGGCCTTTGTTTCTCTGGCCCTTAGCTGTGTATGTGGTGGTGGGGTTTGAACCTGGGTCCTCAGGCATGACAGGCAAGCCTTCCAACCACTAAATCACTGCACCAGCCCAATCCTAACTTTTCATTTCATTTACTAGATAGAATTTCAACTAAATTAGTATAGCAGAAGCATGGTAAGTTAATTACTATTACATATTGTCCTTTGGAATAAAAGCAAGACTTTCAAAAATTTCTAGTTAAATTGTAAGTCTGTGACTTTCTGTATTATAATAACATTTTGATTAACTCATACATTGATAAATTTTAGTTTCAAATGGTTACTTATTTAACTAAGTAGTGTAAGTCCCTATTATCTACACGAGATAAAGTATACCTCTGCCAAAAATAAATATTTGTGAATTTAAATTCATTGGAAAGACATAACCTTCTGACAATTTTGTTTATCTTAAATTTTTAAATAGTTAAATGTAATATAGAGATTAAGATTGTAAAGAGATGTGAAAGTAAAAATATTTCATTTTTTTTTATTTTTTAAGAGATGGAGAGAGTAAGGAGAAACAGAATCAAATTTTTTTTTTCATCCTGTTTCTATTTCTCTTAACATTTAGTTGTGTATGTGGTGCTGGGATTCAAATCTTGGTCCTTGTGCACGCCAGGCAAGAGCTACAATTGCTGAGCCACAGCTCCAGCCCCTTTTAGTTTAGTTTTCTCAATCTCTATCAATTTCTGGTGCCTATAGGGACGTTTGTCTACTTATAATTCTGTGCAATCTTCTGATGGATATGTTATGCTATCTAAATTGATTTTACAGTTAATATTATAATTATGGCACTTTTTATTTATGTTGTTTGTATTTGAGGTGTTCCCCAAAAGATTCTGTGTTAAGGTGCTGGAGCAGTGCCTCAGTGGTTATAGCACTTGCCTGGCATGCCCAAGGACCTGCTTTCAAACACCAGCACCACATGAACAACTAAATGTCAGCGAAATGAAGGCCCAATGGAAAAAAAGATTCTCTTTCTCTCACTCTCACTCTCTCTTTCTCTCTTAAAAAATAAAAAATCCTGTGTTAATGTAGGAATGTTAAGAGGTGAAATGATTAGCTTATGAGGGCTGTAACCTAATCAGTGAATTGATCCATTTTATAGATCAATAATTTGGAGGGACTTTTGTAATAACATGGAAATTAGTACCGTTTGGGATTATTTCTGTGACTAAACAGATTGTGGTATTCAGAATCTTTGGAATTGCTTTGCGGAGGAGTTAGCAAGTTTGGAGACTAGAGAAGACTTAGGATGTTGAAAGCCAGAATTTAATGAGTAATTCCGGTAGGAGCTCAGAAGACTGGAAGGCCAATAGGAATGCAGACAGAAACAACTATCCACATGAAGCTTCAGAAGAAATAGAGGACTCAATTGGGAACTGAACTAGAGGCAATACTTGTTACATTCCCCATGTCCTGAAACTATGTATGAGGCCAAATTTAAATCTAGAGATAGACTAATTAATCTGGGGGAGAAATTTCAAGATGGCAAAGCATTCAGGTGGAGGCATGGGTCTTGAGGGCAGCAGTTAACCAAGTTTACTGTGATAATCAGGAGCTAAATGCAAAGCAAGAGGATCTTTAAAACTTGCAGTTTGGCCAGAAAACTGCATGTAAAACTGGGGCCTAGGGAAGTTATAATTGTTGAGATTACTGCCAATAAAGAGAATTCAAGTACTTTGTATAGAATGGTAGGAAGAATACCTTAGGGACATCTCAGGAATCAGCAAGACCAAACCCATTGTAGGCTCCAGGATATAGAAATAAAAACTTAGTTAAGGGACCATGGTGTAGTCTGCTCATACAGAGGGACGGAGGAAGTTGTTTCCCCAGAATTCATTTTACCATGATCAGTCATCTGGGCATTCAGAGACTACTGGAGTTGTGGTCAAAGGGTTTTCAGCTATTGCTTGAGCTGATGACAGACCTCGGTATCATCCATGTAGTGTTGGTTCTGCAGGAATACAGGATGCTGGAGTTAGGGGGTCATGATGTATTCCATTGAGATATGAAAAGATGACCTGGGAGGCCTGGTCAAGTGCAGCAGGATTAGAATCCCTGCAGGCAGTCTTTGAAAGGGTGATGGATGGATGAGAAGGAAGTTGAAGCTGCAGTTGAGAGTCCCTGGGATTAAGAGTTACCAGTAACATGTAAAGTCTGCCAAGGAAAGCTTCTGGCTGTGAACAAAATAAGCCTAAACAAGAGCCCATAAGTGTTGCAACTGGAAAGAAGAAAGGCTAACCAAGCCTTTTAGAGCTTACATCTTACCAACATATACTTTAGATGCTGGAAGTAGAGTTACAGAACCTAATATTTTCCTGGCTGTTTTTCATTCTTGTTTGGTCTCATATCTTCTTTCTTCGCTTCTATTTCTCCTTTTTGGCATGAGAATATTTACTCTGTGGCACTATATTGCATATAAGTAACTTACTAAGAAATTGCCTTGAGTCTCAGAGAAGGCTTTGGATTTAAACTTTTGGGTAATGCTGGAACTATAAAGACTTTGGGAACTAGTGGAAATGGACTGAATACACATTATATTATGAGATGGATATGAGCCTCTGGAGGCCAGAAGCAGATTGTTGTGGTTTGGATACAAAGCCTCTGCCAAATGATCCTGTGTTAATACAGGAATGTTCAGAGGTGAAGTGATTAAATTACAAGAGATGTAGCCTAATTAGTGAATTGGTCTATTTGGTGGATTAATAATTTGAATGAACTACTGTACTGAGTAGTAACTGCAGGCATTTTTGCCACAACTGGGCATGTGCAGTTGGAGATTATGTCTTGTGCCCTTGTCCTCCTCCTCACTCTCTACTTCCCGGTTGCCATGACCTCAGCAGCTTCCCTCTCCCATGTCATTCAGATATTATGACTAATCTTGGGCCCAGAGCAATGGAGCTGGACAACTACGATCAGAACTTCTGAAACCCTTAGCCAAAACCAACTTTTCTTTCTCCAACTTATTCTTTCAGGTGTTTTGGAAACAGTGACAAAAAGCTGACTAAAACAATATATAAGTCTTCCTATTGGCTTTTTTTTATATCAGCTTGCTCATTGGTCAGTTTTCAAAATATATACCTTACATGCTTGAAGACAATTATCTTGTTCATTTGAAAGCTTGTTTTCATGTGATTTTAAATTTTGGTTCTTTTGAAACACGGTCTTTAAGTATTTTTATTTTTGTGGTTTGTTTACTCTTCTGAAACAGTGCTATTTTTCATGTTAGTCATATATGGCATAAACTTCTTTAGCTGGAAATCTGTAATGAATAAGGTCAAATTTTGTTCCTTCTAGTTATTTGAACAAAGGCAGAGGATGTTGTAGTTTGACAACCCTTGTCCCTACAATTTGGGATTACAAAATTATTTGCTTAAACTGAATAAACTTGTCTTTTGACTCAATGCTGCCTTTTCCCGAGAGTGTCCTTAATTTCAACTGTGCCCTTCTGTCAGAATTTGCTGAAGATATAGAAAAAATGCTAAATTTTGCTTTCAATGTACATCAACTATTACCTGTTCCACCCTAAGTAAGGTCAAAGGCCATTCAGATGGGTATTCTGATCCTCTTTGATTCTCCTCTTTGAGACTTCCCCAGCTCAGAGCTCCAGGGAATGCAAAGGTTTTCCCTCAGCCAATGTGGTGAAGAAAGAACACAAACAGAAACATCTACTTTAATTCATCTACTTGCAGGGCCTCACCATTCTCTGCTATGGGCTACTGATTCAGTACACCTGCTTTCAGTCTCCTATACTTTTCCCAAAGATTTTATATTTGGTTTTAAGGTGCTCCCAATTCTGTCAGAAGTTTATCTCCAAGTTTGACTCCTTGGAAAAGAGTCAACTTTACAATTCTCAATCAAAATGAAAAATCAATCTCTTAATAACTTTTTCATTTACAATGATGGATACTTGTGCATTAAATACAAATACTGTAGCATAATAAAATTTCTTATTTGGTAGAATCAATACATTACATCAAGCTGAGAAGAAATTAAGAAGAATTAGTTGATCCGTATGTATGTAGTTACATTATTTATTGATGAATTTATTAAATTATATGAATTAAATTTAATTCATTTTTTTAATGTTTAAATGTAGAAGTGATAGAAATTAGGTGTTAAGCCATAACAAACATATGCTGTTTAATTTCTTGTCCAAAGTGTTTTTTAACTATTCTCTTCACTGTTGTCACATTGAAACCAGTGCTTCTCCGTATAATTTACATCAGAATGAGTCTTTGAAGCTAATTCTGTTAACCCTGAGTCTAGGGTGGCAATGAAAGAAATTATAAAGAATCCTTAGCTTTGGCTAAAGAAAGAAAAGGATCATATTAAGATCTGATTATTTTCAGAAAATATCCCTTGTTCATTTCCTCAATACTATTCATTATTTTCTCTAGATTTATACTTCATCTTCACAAATGAACTCATTAAAAACCAAATTCTTCAGATCAAGTTTTTTTTCATTCCCTATGGAACGTTCCTGAACATATCTATTTCATAGTGAAAAATACATATTTTAGCTTTTGCTGGATAATCTGCAATTTCTATAAAATTTTATTAACAATCATTCCACACAAATATCTGATATTCATTTTAACAAAACAAGTTGATCTTCTGTCCTTTTAACATATTAGCCAATGTGTATAATATGATCATGTGGAATCAACTTATATCACAGTTCTTTCAGTGTCTTATCACTAGACAGGAAAGTATATGACAAATCACTGTTATGATCATTTCAGTAATTAGGTTTGTTACTAATTTAATTATTTTGTCTGTGTTCTTCCTAGCTAACCTATATCATAACTATAATGTATGTGAACAGATTCACTTTTTGAAATTCATTATTGTCAACAGATTCAATACTCATTAGACAACTATCTGTGTGTGCTTTTGCTAATAGTTTATTATAGTAGCAACAATGCACACTATTTTTTCCACAGGTCCTGACACATCATGTTTTTGAATTTTTAAAAACCATGATTGAGGGGCTGAAGTGGTTGCTCAGCATTTGGAGTGACTGCCTCACATCCACAAGGGCCTGGGTTCAAATTCTAGCACCATATACACAATTAAGTGTTAGAGAAACAAAGGCCAGGTGAATAAATAAAGTTGATTCTCTTTTTCCTCTATCTTTCTCTTTCTCCCTTTCCCTCTTTCTTTTAAAAAAATAATTACTATAAAAGTATATTTTAAATGTATTATTTTGGTCTCTAATCCATTATTTTATGTGTGTAGCAAAATGCCTATAAAGTGTTTTAGGGAATAACTTGGTGGTTTTACTCATCATTGATGTATAGATTTTTTTTTTTACCATGCAATAGAATTTAATTAAAACTCATCTTTCTAATGATGTATTATCTTTAAGGCTTGTAGCTCAAAACATAAGTGTAGAAATTTCAGATAAAATATTCTTACAAATCTCACCTAGTATCATCACACAAAACATGTGAAAACCTGCCCAACAATGTGATTCTTTTGCTACAAAACATACAGAAATTTTTCAAATCACAAGGCAAACCAGTCCATCTTTGGCAGGTTTGCAATATTCAATAGTTCTTCTACAAAATTCTTCTACAAATTGAGCCTAAATATATTTTCTACTTTTCCTATTTCTATTCTCCTTGTTCTTTATAGAAACCCAACTACTATCTAAAATTTAATTCTCAGCTATTTCTTTTATAGGTATCTCTCCCCACCCATACGTTTTCCAAGTTATTTCTTCCTAAGAGATAGAAATCATCATTGCTGCTGAATGGATTTTACTTTTCTAATCTAGTGAACTTTTAGTAAGCTAAATTGAATTTACTCAGCAGAAAAATTTATCATTTCCTTCATTGTTGATGATATATTATTAAATGTAGTCAGTTTACGATCATACATGTTCTTTTGGCAACTATATCATGTTTGATTGCCTCTTGGTTAATTCAGTTTTTATTAAAGTCTGTGATATTAGCTTTTTTCAGAGGATTGAATTCCATTCCATATCTAGAGTGCGTTTGGTTCATTTTTAAGGGACTGGGGAAGGCTGAATGTAGTAGTACAAGACCTTATGTAGGTAATACAAGTGTGTGTGTATGCATGAGTGTGTGCTTTATATATATACATACACACACACACACACACACACACACACATATATATATATATATATATATATGCACACATATGTATATATATTTTTAGGGCTGGAGCTGTGGCTCTGTGGTTACAGTTGCTTGCATGGCATGTGCGAGTACATGGATTTGAACTTCCGCACCATGTCCACAACAAGTGTCAGAGCAAAGAAAGCCACATGAAAAACTAAATAAAATCTATTCTTTCTCTCTCTCTCCATCTCTCCATCTTTAAAAAACTTATATACATATGTGTGTGTATGTGTACATATACACATGTACATATACACACATGTATATATATATATACATGTGTATATATTTGGCCCAGTCCCCCTAGATTATCAAGAGTTCAAACTTTTAGAGTTAATTGAAATAAGCTTATGGCATCCAAAATATAATTACAGTAGGAAAAAAATCAATCAAAATTAAGATTAACGTATATTCCTTTGGTGTGGAGAAAAGATAATATTTAGAAGCATATGGAGAAATTTTAATATTATTGGGAATGTTCTCATTCTTTCTTTTAAAGAGAGGGGGACAGTGAGAGAGAGGGAAGAGAGAATCAATTTTATTTAGTTTTTCCTGTGGCTTTTCTTGCCCCAGAACTTCGTTGTGTATGTGGTGCTAGGGTTTGAACCTCGCACATGCTAGGCTATTCCTGTAACTGCTGAGCCACCACTCCAGCCTGTGTTCTCACTCTTAAAGTGGGTAAGTTCTTAATAGTTGTTCATTATTCATTTTGAAATTAATATAAATATTATGTATACCCTTTAATATGTATCTTATGTAAAATAATTTTTATGAAAGCAGAAATAATGACTTTAATGCATATAAAAATGGAAATATATCAAAAGTATTACTCATTCATAAAGAAGAGAAAAATGTTCAAATCAATTAAAAGAGCATTTGAGATGCTATGTGCTTCTAGGAAGTTGAATTAGGGAATGTCATTATACGATTGCTGGGTGAGATGAATACTAGTTAGTGTCCTACAGGAAAATGAAGCGTAATCCTTTGGTGGGCCTTACTCCATCTGACATTGCCAAGATGCAGATGTTTGCCTTTTCTCAAGTTTTGGCTTTTCTTATTTTAAAAACTGAAAAAAATCAAAATGAAAGGAATGCATTCAGTAAACGTTGTATACACTTGCAAAAAATATTTTACTTCACTTGAAATCATCATTTAAAATAATCTATATAATTAATATTTGCTTAGAAATGGGTTATCTGTCCTTAAGTTGTTTCTTATACATTTACTTAAAATTGAAATGAAAGTAGAACACTTAAATGAAAAATCTTTGAAATTATCCCAAGAATGTTTCTTTTCTTTTGTGCTATTTTCTTTTATCCTGCAGATATTTATCATGTTTTATGGTACATCTTGTCTTGTACTGCTCTTGTGATCTGAGGATACAAAGGAAAACAACACATGCTAATTTCTTCCTCTAGTTGCATTAAATTTCAGTGAAGGCATTAAATGACACTTTAGTAAAATGGATTATATAATTTCATATAGTTATAAGTGCTATATATAAAAATAATAAAATTAGAAATAAAATTTGGATAATGGGAGAAAAGCATCAGGGAGTACATAGGATAGACAGTTTATGTCTTGGAAGTCTTGATGAGAAAAACCAGTTGTTCTAAGATCACTTGAAAACATGTCACTTTTCTGACGTGTGATTTTGACTGACATAAGTGATTAATGTTGCAATTTCAAAATATTATGTTACAAATGTATTACAAATTAAACGTATCTAATAGACTTTTCAGTCAAATTTCAAAATAGAAAGAAACTGCTTTTTCTACCCTGGTATTTATGTTTTAAGTCATTTTTCAAAATTTAAAAGAAAATGTAAATTATGTTTGGATTTGTGGGGTTGGTTTAGATTGTAGTAATAGATTTAATTTAGTAAGATCATCAAATAAAATTGCAAATCAAATTACTTCACTGATTCAATAAATGCTGCTCAAATTTTAAGATATAGTGAAAATGTTTGTAGTATATCTCTATCATCATAAATACCTTAAATCTTTAGTTGTTTAAAATAAATTATTTTTCATTTCATATTTTTTAAACGTTACATTACATGGGAATGAAATGTCAAACCATTTTAATGGGGATAGGATTAAAAACATTTGCCATTGTCATAAATCCAGCTCACTTTTGCTCTTTTCTGTTTTTGTTCATCTGACAGTCAAATCCTTATATCTAAAGACTACATTATTTGGCACTTTCTTAATGAATTTCTAGCTGTTGAAATGTATTTTCTTCAGACTTCTATGTTGAAGTACTAGCCCCCAATACTTCAGAATGTGATCATACTTGGAAATAGTTAATTTAGATGTAATTAGCTAAAATGAGGTCATCCTGGAGTAGCATCCTTTTTAATCCACATTCATTGGTATCTTTACAAAAAGGGGAAATTGGAACACAGACATTGGAACATACACAATCAGGGCTACCGTCATGTAAAGATAATGGTTCTTGTCAAAAGTCAAGAACTACCAGAAGAGAGAAGAGAGGCCTAGTATTAATCTTCACCTCGAATCTGCATGAGAGCATGTCCTTGCCAATACCTTGATTTTGGACTTGTGGCCTTCAGAACTGAGACAACACATTTATGTTGTTTATATCACTCTATTTTTAGTGCTTTCTTATGGCAGCCCTAGCAAATTAATGCATGTTTTGTTACATTCATTGATTTCTTTTACATGCAGGAGATTTCTAAGTATTTTAGATGTATGATTTCATTTAATTTTCACTAACATTCAAGTAGGCACTTACTATTATTATCTCCATCATATATATATATGTATATATGTATGTGATGTATATATTAGATATATATCTAATATGAAGAACAAGTCCCAAGGAATATTATTCCCAGAGTTACAAGAAGTGTGACTTCAGGGTTATTTGCTTAGCCACTCTAACATTTTATTGGTTTATTGACTAAAGAGTATTCAATTAACTCTAATTTTCCACTAAAAAGGCTGTGGGACTTCCTTGCTTTAAAATAAGCCCTCTTTCCATAATATTTTGTATTTAATGCTTAGTTTTTTGTTTATATTTTCAATTTATTAACTTTGTTTCTAAATACTATATTTAGATCTCCATCTTCTGGTCAGTTTTAAACAGTTGGGTTGTCTATGCATTATATAAAATTAAGAAAGTATTATCATTATACTTCCCTTAAATTTCCCTAGTCCTTTTTTCCTCTCATTTCCTAGTTGTTTTACTGTTATGTTTAACTTATCAAAGTGTTTAATGTTCATGTTATGTTCTGTAACCTTGGTTAGGTCTTCTTTGTTTTTATAGGTATCATTCCCAATTTAATACACAGTATTTTTTTCTAACCTAAGTAACATGATCTAATCACAGAGAAACAAATACAAAATATAAATTGTGTCACAAAGCTTAGGGCAGTCTTTATTTTTAATTTCTTATAATTTTAAATTATCTAAATATTTTAATTTATCACATTTTGAATTATTTATTGCACATCTTGTTCCCCAGATCTCATTAACCTTAATTTCTTAGATTTTTCTATTACCTCATTATTAAAAGAATAAATTATTTCATCAATCATTAACATGTTTATTTAATAAAACAAATAACTTTTTGATATACTGACTTCTTTTTCAATTGGTTATATGGCTGTTTGCCTGGAATCTCTTTTCATTTCATATCAAGGCCACTCTTATTTCATTAAGAGATTCACTCCCTTTGACTTTTTTTTGTTGTTGTTGTTAGTTTGTTTTTTCAATCTTATTTTAGCACTTGAGAAGTACATTGTATTCTTGTATGGTGTCAAATGGTTTTATTTTATGCTTTTACTCATTGATAGGCAGAATATTTTAGGTAGAAAATTATTTTCCTGAGGAATTTGCAGGCATCGCTTTTTCTAAAGTCAGTGACAAAAGGCTCATTCAATAATAAAATAATAAGCTAATTGATTTATAAATTTCCCCTTAATGTGGGTTTTCCCACATTGAGTCGAAGATACGATTTCAATTAGTTGATTTGGAAGATAAACATAAAACATACCTGAAGGGTAGAGTGAAATGGTACATAGAGTGAAAGGATAGGGCTATTAGCACTCCAGTTTTTGCCAAGCACTGGATGAACTGTTGGCATCCCTGGTATGAGTTCTGAAGATCTCTGACAAAGAAACCCAGATGTAGTAGGATGTAGACAGGTAGAAACTGGGCCTGTGACAATTTATTGCAGTGGTAATGTAAGAGTAAATGCGGGACACAAGTTCTCCTACTGTATATTCTGCATTGTTTGTTTGGATGTAGTCTGTCAACTTGCTGCTTCCCTCCACCCCCCCACCTCTGGAAATTTTTTTGATATTTTATTTATTTGTTGAATTCCAAAAATTTCAAACAATGTCTATATATTTGGGATCCATTTTCTCTAATAATTCAAAGTCCAAAGACTTACTTCATCTCTGTGAAAGTTTATTCTTTTATTATTTCAAATATTTCCTTCATTCTACTATCACTCTTTTCTCTGTAAGAAACTTCAACTAGACAGATGATGGTAGATTTTCTAGGCTTTATTCTCTCATACACATATTGATTTTTTTTCCTAGACAATTGTGTTTTTATTTTCCATGACCTCTTTCTTGCTTGCTGCTGCTTTTTCTTAGTGAGCTGTTAGGTTTAATGTATTCTTTTATATCCTTTTATAGAAGAAATATATTCTGTGGACATTTTAGAAACATTTTCAGAATCTCTTGCTCCATCTATAGTCATATTTTAAATTAGTCAATATGTCACTGAATAGAATATATTTTTTTTTTATTTTAACACCTACATTTAGAAAATTCTCTCCCTGAATCAGCATCTGCAAAGGGATTTTCTGTCTCAGAAGCCACTTTTTTTTCTTTGTATAGATTTCAATTGTTTTTGAAGTATGTTTCACTGTAGATTTTTCTGTTTAGATGTTAAATACTTGTCTTCCCTTTATAGTATTGAAATTGTAGTGTGGAATATTTCATCAATTTTAGCTCTGGTTTACTCAGTTTACACTTAGACTATATAAAAGTATAAACTTTAAAATGGAGAATTTGTTAGCATATTTTTACCAATAGTTTTCAAAAGTCACTTATATTTGTAGATTCAAATGAATGCTTTCCAACAATAAGTGCTATGCGTTGTGTTCATTTCAGAAATACTTCAAACTACATAAACATACAAACATATAAACATAAATCTTGTGTTCAAGAATATCTATCAATATATATTCTACATGTTTGCTTTGTTTGTAGATATTCTCTTTGCCCTTAAATTTCAATTATTAAATAAATGTGTATGTGCATTATATAATCCATTGTCAGTAATTTTTAACCTGGAATATTATGTCTGATAAACACTTTGTTCTAAAAATGAGACAAAAGAAATGAAGATTATGGTTTCTACCCTCAATAATGTTTGTAGAAATATTGCAGAAAGCACAAATAATGGAAGAACCAATGATAATGAATCAAGGATTTAAAATTAATGTTTGGATCATTTCTTCTGGCATTTAAAACATATACTAACATGATGTATTTGAAATCTTTGAGGAAAAAATGTTTGTGTAATTTTGGAAGGACTCAATTTCCAAAGCATATGAATTACAAAGTAGATTTAACTTCAATGAGGTAATGATCACTCCAACTTTTGTAAAATATTTGTACTAAAGGAGTGCCAATTAGCTGAACTTAAAGTTTTGGGATTTTCTTTTTGTCAGTCTTTCCTAAGGTCATAACAAGGTATCTAATTTTGATATAATTTATTTCAAATTGAAGTTTAGTATGTTATCTGATATTAACATCATAGTTCAAATATCTTAATTACTATTTCTCAAATTATACTATTGTCTTAATAATGATAATGAAGGGAAAAGGATAATGAAATAACCAAAAAACGTCTGGAGTCTGAATACTTATGTTTAACAGAGAAAAAAACATTGAAATGTCCCTAAAATTACAAGTATGGAAAAGGAAATGATATTACCTCTGAAATTAATATCTCATTAAGGTAATTATTTTCAAAGGTGATTCATGTGTAGAGAGAGAAGATGTAATTATTTATGAATATGTTCAATTACAAATGCTTCTTGTCTGTTTGCTGGTACCACATCAGGATTCTGGTTTAAATAAGTGTGGCTTCAATTTATAGGTCTAATGCCTTTCCTATATTACGCTTGGCTCAGTTGAGAATAATTACAGGAGTCTAACAATTTAAACAATGACAATAAAAAAGATGCACAGATGAGAATTGATTGGACATACAAAAGATCACAGGTCATAACGTTTCAATGAGTTTGAGAAATCTGAATAATACCTATCTAAAAATTGTGAAAAATGTCAACAAGAAGTGTTCTGAGATGGAGAAGAGAGCCACGAGATTTCCTGGGCATGGAAACCAAAGGAAAATTTTCTAAAAAACATTCTAAAATATCAAATATGATCAACAGAATAAAAGGGAAATTTGAATTCAAATAAGCAATGATTTGAATAAAGATACCCATTAATTACCATAGTAAATTTTTAAACAAGAAATACAAGAAAAGTGACAGAAGACAATTTTAGCTGAAAAATGTAAGAGACAAGAAGGTTAATTATCATGGTGAATATAAAAAGAAACTATTAATAACTATGTAGAAACCAGTTTAAAAAGATCTGGTAACACCAGTCTTAATTTGAACCTGGAAGGAGCTAGTCAGGGAAAAGTGAGAAAATAATAAATTCTGACATTCAACTTTCACTCAAAATATTTCCTAGATTATTTTCAGAGAAAACATGTCATTTGCATCATACTGCACAGCATTCTAGATCAGAATGTGTGTGAGTTATGACTACTTTGTCAACTGCGTACATGTGTGTAATGATAAGGAGGGCTTTATAAATTTATCCTAGTATCAATCCCTAAGTATTTTGAAGTTTGGGTGATGAGTGAAGTTACATTGCAGGAACAGAATTGTTCCAGTGATCTTTAGCAGGGTCATGAGAACTCAAGAGGATCGCCAGCACAGTTTTTATATGTTGTTAATTAATTCTCTGTCAAATTGTCTTAAAGTTGAGCTGAAGGTATAGGAGTGAATATAACATCATTAATTCTGTTTTAAATTTCATATATCTTAGCTTCCTCAGAATTCAAAGTTGGAAGTTTATAATACATAACTATACATGAGATAGTAAACTAGACTTACTAAGTCACACAATTTTAAAAAATTATTAATTATTTCATTTGACATATTCATAGAGATCCAGTTATTTCTTCCATAAGAAAACAGTTCTGTGGCATGCCATTAAAATTTCATAAAAAAGCAGAAGAATTTTGCTATGCAAAATTCAATATGCATCATTTCTTGCCATAACTTGATTTATAGGAAAATAAAAAGATGTACTTCTTTATGGCCCATAGGTTATGAAAAAGCTGTTATAATGCCTCATTCTGACAACTGAGGTTTCCTTAAATGAGCATCAACTGGGCCTGCAAATTTCTGCCTCATATCTATATCAATAGAGCTGCCGTGGTGTTACATAATAAGGCTTGCCAGAGGAAATGCAGAATTAGTGCTGTTATACTTAAATAGCTTTCTTTAAAAAAAGAAAAAGAGAGAGAGGGACAGTGAGAGAGACAGAGAAAGAGAGAAACAACTTTATTTAGTTTTTCACATGGCCTTAGTTGCTCCAACACTCAGTTGTGTGCATGGTGCTGGGGTTTGAACCCAGGTCCTCGTGCTTGCCAGGCAAGCGCCAATCTGCTGAGGCACCGCTCCAGCCCCTAAATGGCTTTCTTTTAATAGAGCTACTACCAGAAAATTTATTGAAGGACCTACAGTTTATTCACTAAAGGTAGTTTTGACAAATCTGACTTTCATACTTGTTATTTAGAGGAGTTTTATTATTTTAACTTAGTATTCCAAATATATTTATAGGAAACAAGAAAGAAAAATTATTACTATAATAAGTATATGAACAAAATTCAAAAAATGTTAAGGATAACTGTGAAGGATAATTTAGCTTCAGTAGTTTGTTCCAATATATATCTTGGTTGATGATTAAATTTATAAAATGTAAGGATTGAAAACACCAATCAAAATAAGCGAATGAAAAGAAAAACAATAGAGTAGAGGAAGGAGAAGAGGTAGAGATAAGAGGAGATGGAAAGTAGGGAAAATGGTGACTGAAATCAAAATCCATGCATCAATGATTTTGTTAAAGTGAAACCAACCATTATGTGTAACTATAATGCTCTAATTACTAAAGAAATAAAGAAAGCTTGTTACATTTAAAAATAATACATATGAATTTAATCTCTTTAATGAAAATATGCTAGAAGTCATTATATAAATGATATTTTTAAATGCCACACTGGTAACGTGCTACATTATCGAGAATGAGTGAATTTTTGTGATTCGCTGCATGTTTGTGTTCATTCTTGAGTTTGTAAGCTCTCGTGCTTTGGAGGAATGAACTTTGGGAATATAAAATTATGTATCAGCATTACATAAGGTAACTAAATGCAAAACTACAACTTTTTATACATGTTTACTGTATTTTCTTATATACAAATGAATAAAGATGACCACATCAAAAATGAGAGGCCCATTCCAAAATTAGTCATTCTAAATAAATGTGATAAATGAATTAAGCATATAATTTTTTTTTTCTGAGCAGTATTTTCCACAACCAGAACCAAACACCTAGTATCCTAGTATTTGCAGTACTAACTTAAAGGAGGAAAATCATAGTTTCACTTCATACATAGTTATGTGAACATCATTATATAATCTAATACATGTTTACTACTAACACTTTTATGTATACTTATAAATCAAAAAAGCAAATATTTATATGTATGTAATATAATAGGAGACAAGAATGCAATTGTAGAAGGATTTCAATTTTAAGAGTCGAAAAATGGAATTTCTGAAAAAAGGAGTAATATTAGAAGAAATGTTTGTGCTGTTATATCCTAATACTTATATGATAGTTAATTATTGTATTCATTGAAACTGAATGAGAAAAGGTTAATACTGCTTATTCCCCTTAGTACTTAAAATGCTAGCATTCATGCACTTGTGTGCATGTGCACTCACGTGCACGCGCACATACAGACACACACACACAAACACCCCACTTGGGAGGAAACAGTTCTTTGAATCTTCAAGTTATTTAGATGTTCCTATTATTTATTTCACTTGATTTCTTCCAAAAGTGTTGATACATACAGCTTGGAGAATGAAGATTTAAGAAAGAAAGGTTCTTTCTTTGTGCCACCTTTTTAGAACAAAAATGGAAATAATAATTCCAATCCCTTTTTCCTTTGGTTTTTAAATGCAAAAACTATTAAGTTTTAAAATGTCAGTTTCACATGGAAGCACATCTATTTAAAAATACAGAACATAACAAATTGAAAATGTCTGCTTTGTTCTTTCCTGAACAGTGTTAGAGTCAGAGGCATTTTGTTGCTCATTTCAATAATATTAATCTTTAGTCCTCTTGTATGTGTCATGGAATGAGACCACATTTAAAATCTAAAATCTTTTAAAAACATGCCTTTTCTTTCCAACTGTTCTTTTAATTTTGCACACTGTAAGCCTAATTCTTCAGTCCATAGGTTTAATCAGGGGGTGGGAAAAATTGTAATTCTCACCCTGTAGGAAGATTGCCTTTTTCTGCAAGTCTGTTATACCCTGAAGACCCATGGGGCATTGAGGAAGCAGTGTGTTTTTCTGGCAGGTGAATGATACCAAGTCTGTCTATAATAATCTTAGTGTGTAATAATAGAATGTATAAAGAGAAAGTATATGCATATAAAGAGAGATAATGGTGTGATGTTGAGCCAGCAGACAAAGACCAAATAACCACTGCAAGGTCTACATAATTGACTGCTGTTTTGGTCAGTTTTTCATCATTGTGACCAAAGGACCAGACAAGAACAACATACAAGAGGAAAAGTTTATTTTGGCTCAGTTTCAGAGGTTCAGTACATGGTTGGCCTTCTACATAGTTCTGGACCCAAGCTGAGGGAGAACATCAGGGCAAAAGAGTATGGCTGAGGAAAACAGCTTTAGGACATGATACCCAGGAAGCAGAGAACTCTGCTCGCCACGGACAAATATACACTTCAATTGCACACCTCCACAGACCTAATTTCTCCAGGTACAACCTGCCTGCCTACAGGTACCTGCCCAGTTAATCTAAATTAGTGACTTAATCAGCTGATAAATTCAGACCTCTTATAGCTTAATTCTGGGGTTGTCTCACACAGGAGCTTTTAGGAGGATACCTCCTACATAAACGGTAACATTCCACTCCTGGTCCCCAAATGCTCAGGCCAGCTCACAATACAAATTTATTAGTCCATTTCCAAGAGTTTCACATAATTTTAACAGTTCTAGCATTGCTCAAAAGTCCAAGTCCAAAATCTCATTGAACACAAACAGCATATATCCAAAATATAGTAGCACAGAGTAAATATTTCTTTTCCATGAGGGAGAAATAATTGTATAGAAAGAATGGATGAGATGAAAGCAAGACTGAAATCTAACTGAGCAAACAAGTCCAGCAACTGAGGCATATGGCAGAATGATTTTTTTTTCTCCGAAGGGCTTGTATAGATTCACCCCTGTGGCCTTACTGGTTGAAACCCATATGGCCTCTCTTGATTTGTTCCTGCTTTATTCCTGTAGTTTCACTTGGTTGTCATTCCAAGGTACTTTCATTTCTTAACTTTGTGGGTCTCCACTGCAGCTTTGGCTTTCTTTTCAATTTTCCAAAACCCCTTAACTCCAGCATCTTACATTCTTGTAAATCCAGTATCATGTGGTTGACACCAAGATCTGCTGCCATGCCATCTTGACCAGCAGCCAAACCTCCTGGGATTATGGCTGAAGAAGCTGGTGAGTGCCTGGGCAACTGAGTACAGTGGACTTCCCTATGAAAGCAAGATTCCCCCAAAGTCTCTTCTCAAGGAAGTTTTAATTTTACACCCTTAAGGCTAAGATGGTTGTGGTCTTTTCAGTTCCTGAGACGCCTTCAAGACATCTTCCCTATTGTTTCTGGGAGAAGTACTTAGAATTTTGTTAGTGATTGCTTTCTTTTCAGTATCTCCATTTCTTTATTGAAATGGTCTAAAACCTCCTGTGTTTGCTTTCTTAGTTTGCTCCTTAGATTTTCATTCAGTTCATTGAACATTTTAGTAATCAATTTTTACAGACTTTGGGATTTCATCCACTTCCACATTTATGGGTCCCTTTGTTGGGGATCGTGAATTTAGGGAGAGATTTGCTTGCCTATTTTTTCATAGGTCTTGAACTTGTGCATGCATCTTTGAGGTGGATTTCTCTTCTTTAATGTATACAACCTTTCATGTGTATTTATCTTTTTTTTTTTTGCAGCAAGTTCTGGGTTGTTGGTATTTTTTTAGCTTCAACACCAATGCTCAGAATAATCTAAGTATTAATTTAAAACTTCATTGCCATTCATATCGTTTCTGTAAAGCTTCTGATTTAAACTGTTCTTGGAAAAGTGCTGCGATACTATGGATTTCCTCTGAAATATCATCTTGGGACCTCTCTGTATTTTTGCTTTGTGAGTGGAGGTCCAGGAGTGTAATTTGAAATTCTCCTCTAGTTGTTCCTACTTGGGGCCAGGCATTGCTTTGGGGTTTTTGTCTTCCCTATTCTGTGTTATTCTATGTGTTAAAGTACTGTTGGAACTTGAGTTGTTGTCTTTCATGCATAGAGTGAGGTTCACTATCATTTACCTTAGTTGTGGGTATAGTTCTTCAGCAGAGGATCTACCCTGTGAACCTACAGTGCCCCAATCACTTCCTTTAAAATAAATTCATGGGGCCATCTACAACTCTAATTGCCATAATAGAGGAGTGGTGAGACCAGCATTTAACATCAACAGCAACAATAATCAACCACAAAGTAGATCTAGCATTTAACAGCAGATGTCAACCATAACACCATTTTAATAACCACAACAACAGGACTGTTGGGGACTGTAATTTTGTAAACTAAGTAGTTGTAAAGATTAGTAAAATTATAGTTCTTTAAGTCAAAATAAAATGAGATAGGAAGGCCAGAGAAAGTTTGAAATATTTAAAAAGTGAACAGACAGGAAGCAGGAGAGAGGTAGCATATAATGGCTATACAAATGGATGGTAAAAAAATAACTAAAAGTAATAACAAATAAGGGGAGAGAGAGAGAGAGAGAGGAAGAGGGAACAAGAGAATTTGTCTATTAGAGTAAAAATGAAGAAGGAGTAAGGAGAAATAAAACAAGGTAAGAATATATAAATTTAAAAAACAAAACAAACCCACAAAAAAACCTCTACACCTCTAAAACCAAAAGAGTGCTAAATAACAAGTTGATGAACACAATTATAAAAATGAAAGAAAAATTATACACATACCGGCAAAAGAAAAATGGTAAAAAAATTCTTAATAAAAATACATGCTCCACTGAATTGGTCAAAACTGTTAACAAGGATAGATGTTCACTGCCTGTACTGTTGGGTTGTTCTTTCCATTTATGTTCAGGCCATGCGTCATTTAAATCAAGTCCTACTGTAATCCAACCATTTTGTGTTTCTCACAAAGCTGCCAACTACTGTGGCCTGGAACCAAAGATCGCTGTAGTAACTCTCAGCTTTCCTTCTCACAACACAAGGGAAGTCAGACTGGGGGGAATAGTAACCGTTGGAGTTTTGTCTAGACAAAAATCAACGCATTCCCACAATGGGGCTGATGCAGAGTTCTAAATGCAGAAAATCCAGCAGTTGGGGTTAGTTCCATTCTTTGGAACTTCGCGGGGCAGTCTTTGCTCCAAAGAGAGTAGATCCACACTCCACTGTTGCTGTGAGGATGCTCAACTCACTTGGACGCGCGGGTCTCAGGGAGCTCCTCAAAATTCTCCTCATAGAATTTTCCGCAGGTTTCACGTTCCACTGTGGGCGTGAACTCACCAGGGTGAGACCTGGAGTGTAAATACACCTGCCTGACCAGTTTCCACCTTCCCTCCAGCTGGTAGCACAGCCATTAGAAAGAGAGAACAGACAGATTCGCTGGGCCCGGACGTGGGAAGGAAACTGTTCCCCTTCACCCTTAGATTCATCCTGTGCGCGTTGGCGGACTGAGCTGCGGCGAAGAGGCGAAGAGGCGCCTGCGTCTGGCACAGCCGGGGTGAGACAAGAGACGGTCCTTCCCCGCCGCCGGGATAATCAAGAGCTTCGGCCGCACCTTGAGCGCACACCCACGCGGTGAGGAGCCAGACGAAAGACACACACTACGGCGCTGAAATGGATTAATAAGGAACTTAGCGATTTGCCCCGTGACCCTCCAGCACAAGGTTCTGCAGGTTCCGCTGAGGATATGTTTCCATTGGCAAGCCACAATTATGGGACCTAATGACAGCCCATATCAAGGTGGTGTATTCTTTTTGACAATTCATTTTCCTGCAGCTTACCCCTTCGAACTACCTAAGGTTGCATTTACAACAAGAATTTATCATCCAAATATTAACAGTAATGGCAGCATTTGTCTCTATAGTCTAAGATCACAATGGTCTCCTGCTTTAACTATTTCTAAAGTTCTTTTATCCATTTGTTCACTGCTACGTGATCCAAACCCAGATGACCCCTTAGTGCCAGAGGTTGCACGATCTGTAAAGCAGACAGAGATAAGCACAACAGAGTATCTCGGGAATGGACTGAGATGGATGCCCTGTGATGCTACCTTAAAGTCGGAATAACCTGCATTATACCTGGAATAAACTTTACTGCTCCTTTTTTGATTTTCTTATCCAGCTGCTCCCCTATCAGACCTCATCTTTTTTAATTTTATTTTTTGTTTACCTCCCTCCATTCATTCACATGCTCATCTGAGAAGACTTAAGTTCTTCCAGCTTTGGACAATATCTGCTTTTAGAAACTGTAAAGTAGTTACAAGAGAACAGTTGCCCAAGATTCAGAATGTTTTTAAAAAATGGAGCGTGTGTATTATGTGGCCAATGTCTTCTCTCTAACTTGGTTAAGAGACTAAACCATTCCTCACTGCTCTACCATGCTGAAGAAATCATCTGAGGGGGAGGGAAATGGATGCTCAGTTGTCTCATCAAAGGAAACAGCATTATTCTAGGAGCTTCCATTTTGTTTAAACCTTCCACTGTTAGAGATTTGAGGTTACATGATATACTTTATGCTCATAACTGATGTGGATGGAGAATTGGTATTGAATTTATAGCATCAGCAGAACCGAAAAATGTGATGTATTTTATGCCTGTCAATAAAGGAATGAGCTGTTCTTATTCTACAAAAAAAAAAAAAAAAAAAAAAAAAAAAAAAAAAAAGAGAGAGAGAGAGAAATAGAGAACACAAACCTCTCTCCCCTAAGCAACCCCATCCTGTATTTCCCTGAGAACAATCCTCTCTGTGCCTATTTTCGTTGTGCTGGGTCAGGCATACTCTTTTAATTACTGCCAAGTGTTTGCTGGGATGTCTCGTGATGCCTTTTATGAACTCCTGAGCTCTTACAACTGAAAGCTGCTTCATGTCCACTACCAAATTGCTCCCGTCAACTCTCTGGTCATCACACAGGAGACACAAACTACTTTTAATCATCAGCTCCCTGCTCTGCCTCTGGCTCAGTTAATATCAGCCTCCTTCTCTGTTCCACAAGGTTTTTTTGTGCCAAACTTATTCATAGTGTATTTCTCTCCTTTTTCCTGTGTTTTTCCCTCCCCTCTGTGTGGTCCCAGCAATACTGTTGCTGTTGTCACTTCTAGCAATGCTGGCATGTCTCTAAAATACTATTTTCCTGCATCCGAAGTTCCTGAGTTTGTGTGTCTCTATCATGATTTTACTGTCCAATGTTGAATATCAGTCAATTCTCAGTCACCCTCCTGAAAAGCAATACTACTCTATTCGATCTTCCTAGACTCCAGAATCTGAAGATTTTGAGAGAGACAAAATATAGCTGCATCAAGGATTAATAAAGAATGGAAGTAAAGAAAAAAATATCAATTTGTTCTTCCAGCAAATGTTGGAGACATGGAAAAGTCAGTTGAATTTTTTCTAAAATATTCTTTGTTTTGATTTTGCTCAGTTCCAAAGAGAAAAAAAAAGGAAAGAAATAATTAAATTCATTAATGAGAGAGCTAAACCCTTAATTAGTGTTATTTTGGAAAAAAAAATACATTTCTCCACAAATTGAATTCATTTGTGTTAGTGTGGTATACACATCTGTGAAGTATACAAACATCTGTGAAGAGCTATAATTGCCTTGGTAATGGGTTGTTTAGCACTAACATCTGGTGTGCTGCAATCCCAGAATATCTGATGTTTTCTATCTGGATGAAGAATTCCAATTCTATTCCCAGGCTGTTTTCTCTACCCAGTCTCCATCATTTTCAGTTTGAAACTTTTTGTTACCTCAGATTTTCTTGTTTAAATTTTATAAAAATCAATCCTACTTTCAGGACCTCAGTGGCCATTGACTTCCTGTTTTAATTTTCCAAATACCTGTAAATTGCTTAGGCAAACAATGATTATAATCACATTTTTTGGTGAAAAATTGATACTTTTTACTTACAAAATTGTGATGTAATGTGTATTCACAGTGTCCATATTTGGATATCCATTTTTAGTGAAGCAATAAGGGGATTTGAGTAAATTCTTGCATTACTGCTCTAAGCATTTTTAATCTTAATCTTATTTGTGTTTTTAACAGTACTCCGGCCTTGAGATGGAATATGTTTGCTTTGGACTGCTGATAATCTTTAAAATGTGATTTTGACTCAATTTTACTTAACTTACCTAAGCCTCACTTTCTTTGTGATAGAAATAATTTTTTATGAATGTAAAATCTGTTCCAATGTTAAATATTCCATGGACATCAAGTTTTTTTTCTTTACACTATAAGCTATAAATGTTAAAATGTGGGAACAAAAATGTTATATATCCATAATTTGGTAGTGTCCATAGTTTTTGGAATATGGGTCTGCTTGAATCATATGAATATCTAGTGAATAAGAGAAATGTTATTTATTTTCTAATTCATTAACAACCAATGTATATCACACTTATTTAAAGATGAACAGATGAATCAGCACTGTTTCACTAAATCATGGTAGAATTTGTCAGTTTGAAATAAACATATTTCTGGCACTTGGATTTCATATATTAAAGTATTTAAATCATTTTAATTGTTGTCTAGATTTGTTGAATGGAAAATTTACTAAATGAGTACTTTACACTCCTTTGAAACAAATTTTAGTGGAAACAAAACCTACAGCAATTGTTAATTATACCTGTTTACAGATATGAAAATAAAAAAGAATTAAGGTTCATACCATACACTTTTTAACTCTCACTTTGCTCCACATCTTTACTCTTTGTTTAATGAGGCAATTCTTATGTGGAAAGGCAAATGTTTAACATATTGAGAAAACTGCAGCTTCACTTCACCACAACTGGTTTAGGAAAACCTGAACTTCAATCTGCTCTTTCATTCTCATCAGCTTAGTTCTGGTGTCAAACCATTTTGGGCAGGGACTGTATTTCCTTGCTAACTTTTTATAGGACTTAAAGGTATTTTAAATTCCAGATGTAGTTTCAGAGTTTGATGTTTGAGTATTGCAACTTACCTTCTATCTGACAAGTTTAGAAATCCTCATATTAACTATTTTGGGGTTACTAAAAGTGTTGAAAAAAATAAATTATATTGTGAATCAAACTTTCTGAATAACATTTTAGGCTTCTATCTGAATGACTGAAGGAAGGTTACTAACTGGAGCAATAGTTTCTAATTTTTGTGTGGATTAGTAAAGTGAAACCATGGCCATAGTTTGTCATCTTTGAGACTTCAGATTACTAAGAAACGTTTTTAAGAATTGTAAATAAAGTAGCAACACTGTGGCCTTCCCACCTGCTGGCTTTCCAGCTACTCTGGAACCCTTGGTTAAATACGGACTCTTTTGCTTTATTGCACTTTTCAGTTGTTGTTTTAATAAATTAAGATTTCTTTATGTCTCATTTTGGTAATTCTAACAAATTTTCAAGCTTTTCCATTACTAGTTTATGTTATTGTGATCTGTTGTTAGTGATTTTTGATGATATGATTTGAATTATTGTGGGCTCCACAAACCACACCTACATTTAAGATGGCAAATTTGATTGATAGATGTGTGTGCTGTGACTGCTCCACTGCCTGACTGTTCTCCCCATTTCTCTCCTTATTGGGCCTCTCTATTCCCTAAAACATGACAATATTGAAATTAGGCCATTTAATAACCCTATAAGAAATTGTAAATGTTTAAATGAAAAGGTCACATGTCTCCATTTAAATCAAAAGCTAGAAATGATGAAGTTTAGTGAGCATGCTGAAAGACTAGATAGGCTGAAAGCTCAACCTTTTGTGCCAAACTGTTGGCCAAATTATGAACGCAAAGGAAACTAAAAGTGCTACTCCAGTGAACACACAAAGGATAAGAAAGTGAAGAAGACTATAGGAGAAAGTGTGAGCAGTCTGGAAAGATCAAACAGCTACAGCATCGCCTTGAGACAAAGCCTAATTCAGAGCAAGACTCTAACTCTCCTCAATTCTATGAATGCTGAGAGAGGAGAGGAAACTAGAATAGTTTGAAATTACCAGACTTTGGTTCCTGAAGTTTAAGGAAAGAAGTCCGATTCATAACATAACATTTCAAGGTAAAGCAGAAAATGCTGAAGGAGAAGCAAGTTATCCAGAAGATCCAGGCAAGATACTAGATAGGAGTTAGTCAAGAAGGTGAAGAGAGAGCCTAAAGAATGGGAGAAAATCATGGCCAGCTACTCCTCTGACAGGGAGCTAATATCCCAATATACAAAAACTCACCCAAAACACATTCAACCCAACCAATAAATGAGCTAAAGAACTAAACAGAAACTTCTCAATAGAAGAAATACAGAGGCCAATAAATATGTTCAACGTTTCTAGCAATCAGAGAAATTCAAATCAAAACTGCACTAAAATTTCATCTCACTTCAGTCAGAATGGCAAAGATGAAGAATAAAAACAACAACAGATGATGGAGAGGTTGTAGGGAGGAAGGAACACTTATACATTGTTGGTGGGACTGCAGACTAGCACAGCCACTCTGGAAAGCAATGTGGAGACTTCTCAAAAAATTAGGGATAGAACACCGTATGACCCAGCTATTCCACTCTTGGGTATTTTCCCAGAAAATATGAAATCAGCATATTACAGTGACTCAGCTCCATCCATGTTGATAGGAGCATATGGAATTAATAAAGCACTTCACTGGATGAATGGACCCCAAAACGGTGATACACACACACACACACACACACACACACACACACACAATGGAATTCTACTCAGCTATTAAAAAGAATGAAATCATGGCTTTTGCGGGTATATGGATAGACATGAAAAAAATTATGCTGAGTGAAATCAGCCAAACTCAGAGACTCAAAGATCAAATATTTTCTCTTACATGTGGAAGCTAGAGTAAAACTAAGGACAGGATGAAAGATAGTAAAGTTTATATAACAGACTCACTAAATTCGGAATAATGCATGATTTGGAGAAGTCTAGTTACAAAAGGGGGAGGGAGGATAAGGAGAGAAAGGGATGAAGGATGTGGAGAGGAAAGAGGGGCTATAAAAACTCTATGGTATCTTTTACTCCCCTGAGAAGCTAAACAATACTCATGTAGGCATTTAAAACTAGAAAATTAAAAACAATATTACATTATATCTATATTTAATCTGTAATAGGGGGAATGCAGGGGAGGTTCCAGACGGGAGTGGGTGGATCAGGAAGTCCTTGGTAAGGATTGGCATCAAGTTACATTGTCGTTATGTACGAATGTATGAATGTATAACAAATACTTTCACTACATAAGACTATGCTGCACTGATTAAAAAAAAATACATGACAGGTTTTCAATGTAGACAAAACAGCTTTCTATTGGAAAAACAATGCCAGTTAGGGCTTTCACAGCTAGAGAGGAGATTCAGTGTCTGACTTCAAAGTTCTAAACACGATAAATATCATACTGTAGGCTAATGTAGCTGGTGACTTTAAATTGAAATCAATGTTCACTTATACTTCCAAAAATCTTAGGACCCTAAGAGTGGTACTAATTCTGATTTTCCTTTGCTTTACAAGTGGAATAACAGAGGCTGCATGACAGTGTGTTTGTTTATAATGTTTTCCTAAATATTTTAAGGATGCTATAAAATACATATTGCTCAGAAAAGAAAAAATGGAAGAGAACCCTTTCCAAATATGACTGCTCATGAAAATTACCTGGTAACCCAAGAGATCTAATTGAAATGAACAAGGAATTAAATATGCTTTCATGCTTGCTAACACTTCATTCATTCTGCAGTCCATGGATCAAGTAGTAATTTTGATTTTCATTATTTACAAAACACATTTTATTAGGCTGATACTTCCATAGATAGTGATTCCTCTAATGGCTGAGGCAAAGTAAGTGAAAGACTTTATGGAAAGAATTTACTATTCCAGGTGCCATTGTAAACATTTTTGATTCATGAAAGTAGGTGAAATCATCAGCATAATAGGAGTTTAAAAGAAGATGATTCCATCACATTGAATAATTCTGACGGGTTCAAGACATTAGTATGGACAGTAGTAGAAGATGTGGTGGAAAAAGCAAGAGTACTAGAATTAGATGCGAGGACTGAGGATGTGACTGAGAGATCTCATGATAAGATGTTAAGGAATGAGGAGTAGGTGGAAAGAAAATAGTTTCTTGAGATGAAATGTCAACCTTGACATATACTGTGAAAGTTGTTGAACTGAGAGGAAAGAATTTTGTATAAAATTGGTTGATGAAGTAATGACTAGGTTGAAAGAACCAAGTCATTTTGAAAGAAGTTCTTCTGTGTAAAAAGGGCTATTGAATAGCATTGTATGCTACAGAAAAATCTTTTGTGAAAGGAAGAATCAATTGATGTGGCAAGATTGTTATCTTTTTTGTCTAATATGAAATGGCCACTGCTACCCCAACCTTTAGCAACAATTACCCTGAGCACTTGGTAATCATCAAAATCGAGACAAGCTCCTCTGTCAGCAAATCTATTATAACTTGCCTAAGGCTCAGATGGGAATTAACATTTAAGCAATTAAATATTTTAATTAATATATGTATGTTTTGTTTTTTAGGCATAATGCCATTGCACACTTAATACACTACAACATAGGGTAAATATAACTTTTTTAATGCACTCGAAGTTCAAAAAATTGTGTGACTTGTTTATTGCAATATTTGCTTTTCTGTCATGGTGTGGAGCCAAAATTTTAATATCTCCAATATATTCTTCTGATGACATACTTTGTCATTTTCTTGTTGATAATCAAATGAATACTCCGTTCCAAAGCAATAATATGAGAATGTGCTCAAACTTTCCATGTTTAACAATCTGTATTCCTAGATAAAGATATAAACAACCTCACTAAAAAGCTCCTTTCTATTTTCTTGACTGTGAATTATGACCTTCACCCTTAGTGGATGTTTGAAAGAATACTCTTGAAACAACTGACCTAAAACCAGCAACTTTAGAGAAATAATGTCTAGAATACAATAAATAATAGGGCAAGACAATTACTATAACTTTATGTATCAAGAAATAACTGTGAAGAAATTATTTATTAAAAAATGTGTAAATGTACAATATGCTTAATTAAGAAGTAGAATAAAGGCCTTTATTCCTTGCAAGTTAACAATAGACATTTTCTGCTTTTTAAGCTTCATTCCTGGCAGTGAAGTGTAACGCTGTGTCTCTTATCTTCCTTAAGGTAACACACTATTTAATATCTTCTTTCAAAGATTCATGAGCGTGCTTTTTGAAAGAAATATTCTCAGAAATCTGCCTCCCCCCAAATTGCTGTTCTTTTGTTTTGTTCTTTCAGTTAGGCAGTTAATAGAGATGGTCCTTTATCATCCTCATTAGTGAGTCTGATTTTTTTCTCTAGAAGTAGCCCTCACAGAGGAAGACAGAGTATGCATAGTGCACAGAATCTAATTCTACGAGGAATTGTTCATATTCTTTTGAGAGTATGAAAAAATTAGCTCCCCTAGTTTCAGTTCATTCTCTCCTATAGTGCACAAAGGGGGCACCATTAAGTGAGGTGTCATTGGGAAGAGACCAGGAAGTCAAAAGGGAAAGATAGTCTCATTAATTAAAATTGTATGTCCTGCTTGTTAATTATCTGGATGCTCTGCTACCTGACTTGAGAAAAAGTGACTTCTGAAATGTTGGGATTCCTTTGTAAGAGATTATTAACACAAAGTTTAAATTTTAATTGGATTTTTGGTAAGTGACCTTTATTACTTCTGGCAGGGACATGACATACCATAATTAAATAATCCCATTGGAGTCAAAGGATTCCAAGTGTCAAGATGGCATTGAAATTGGGACAAACTATGCTTCTATTTAAAATATAGCAAAATAAAACAGTAATCTCAGTGAGAAAATGAAAATAAGTCTTGGGCCCTCCAACTTATCATCCATCCATATTTGAAGGAAATATGAAAAAATATACTGAGACTTTCACACTTAATTGCAATAATAAAGAACAGGATTCACTGCTATGCTTCTGAATTTCACCTTGAACAGATGTTCTTGAGGGCACGAAAAAGTTTTGAATCAAGTACTGGTTATATAAAAGTAAACCATGTCCCAATTATACATGCAGGTAGTTTTGATGTAATAATCTCTGACATCAGAATTTACTCTGTAAAATTAATTCAACTAATGTACTAACCAAAACTTGTAGTGAGGTGCATTAAGTGAAAGTATAATAACATTTGGACTTTAATACAACAATATTTTCCCAGGAAGAATGAAATATGATTGTGACAGGAGAAACACTGTTTAGGGATTTTAATATTATTTCTTCCTAAAAAAATCAAATCTTTCTATTTGAGAAGCTAGGTATCTCTACACTTCATTTCCTTTAGGATATGTGTAGGGCACAGCCAAAAAAGTAAGATTTTTCTAATTTTTGCTTTCCAAATATGTAAGCTTGAGGAAAGAGTAAGTTTGAGCAATAAGCTATTTGATGTGTGCAGACATCAAAATAGTCAGGTTCTAGTCTAGTCTTTGACGATGGACTTGGCCTTTATCAAAGAGAAACAAGGAAGACCAATTGCCTAACACTGTGAAGAAGCCACATCATGTTAGAAAATTCACCCTTTTTATCTGGTCTGCGAACTAAAATTCCAAGGTTACTTAGTAATACGTTTAGAATATACTTTATAGGAACAAGGTAAGTCTATCAATCAATCTACTCTGTTAGTCTTCCATTTAATGTCTGCCCCAGGGGATCCTGGCTCTGAATGCTTTCTGTGACTTCAAGTATGTGATCCACTTATTTCTTTCTTACACAATTGTAAACCTATTCTACACATCATAAACTATTTCTACTTGCAATAACCACATTCTCACAAACTATTACTTTAGCTTGAATTAAAAAACCAATGTTCATGCAGATTTATTTACATCAAAACATTCGCTTTGTTTTAGCATTTCCTCAAATCAAAAGCCACTTCTAGATCATATATTATTATGGGAAATGTTCATTCATATGTTTTGGTCTATTTACAAATCTATATTTACAGTTTATTTATCCACAGTTACAAAGTACAAACATATGCATATTAAACATATGCATATTAAAAGTGATTTGTTAAGAGACCCTAAAATATTAGAATGTACTCCATTTCCATCTTAAGATGAGACTAGTTTGATTAATCATTGATTCATTTTAAGTGCTATTATTATTAATATACTTAATAATATGCAAAAAGAATAAGGTTTGAAAAATATATATTATTTGTAAATTTCCTCTTATATCCCATAGTATGGACAAACAAGTCTTTCTTTGTTAAAATTTCTAAATCATGCACATTTCACACGTGTTTTGCTCTTTTTCACCATATCGCCTTAAGCATAGTTAATTATATAACATGCTTTTTCATTATTTTGTTTCTTTGTATTTTACCTTTTAATTTTAATTGAGTAATCACCCATGAATGTTTAATTTTTCTTGACAAATTATGTTGACACTGATTTTTCTATGCTGTACATCCATACTTCTGGCTAAATCAATTTATTTATAATTTGTGAGCCATTGCTTGTAAAACTTATAATTAACTTCCCATATATTGTTATCATAAAAAATAGAAAAATATAGCACATAAGAAAATTGTATTAACAAAGTTCGTGTCATATATATTTAGAATATATATAATCAAAATATGTATATTCAGTTTATATAAATTTATATACTTCTCTCATTCATTTTATCACAAAATAAGGCATAAGACATATCTATCCAAAAATTTTCTACTACATCCTTTGTGAAAACACCTAGTAACACCTAGTATGTCAAAATCATTATTTAAATTATCTGTATATCATTTGAATTTCTTCAATTCTCTAAAAGTTGAAAATGATTCATTTTCTCAAATTGTTATTATCATTTATTAGCAAAATTTTTGAATTATTTGGTTAAAAAAACTGGGAAGAAGTGCTGTTCAATAAGCCATAAACTGCACTACAAATTGGCTAATAAATTCAAAGTTTCAGAATTCTGCTTAAAAAGAATTTCAAAGATATCAAATTTAGAAATTGAATGAAATAAAATGATAAAAAAATTTGGTTTCAGAAAGAAAACTCTGACTGAGATTTTGAGGTTAAAGCTGGAAACAGTTTCTTCAAAGAAGTGGTGATACTTTTTAAAAATGTTTATTTGTTGCCTGTGATATTCTGGTATATAAATATTTTGGGTTTATAGAAAGATATTGAGAAGTTATGTAAAAGATAGCTCAATATGTTTCAAATTAATTTATTTTATTTTTATTTTTTATTGAAGCATTCCATTTATACATAACAGTTTTATTTATTATGCCATATTCATACACACACACAACATAATCTGATCATTTTCATTCCCCAAGTACTTGCTCTTTCTGTTCCCTCTCTATCTCCATAATCTGCTTATTCTACTCTACTGATCTCTTTGGGTTATTGTTATTTTAACTAGTCTATTATATATATTTCTATTGTTATTTGTTATTTTAAGTAGTCAATTACATATATACATGTACATTCATATATATTTTTCATATACATATTTTGCAGGATTAATTTTGGTATATTCATACATAGTATAATTTAGTCCATTCCCAAATACTTTCCCCATGCATATTCCCTTCCTCCACTCAATTTGTCTTCATGCTATTTTCATGAGTTCCTTCTCCCTTTTTAAAGTCCTTTATTTCTTCCCCTCCCACGTATACACAAATGACCAAACTTCTACACACAAGAGAAAATATTTGACACTTGACAGCGTGAGTCTGGCTCGTTTCCCTTAGGATGATGTTCTCTAATTCCATGCATTTATCTACAAATGGCATAATTTTACTCTTCTTTATGCCTGAGTAAAACATTTACCCATTTGTACATTTATCATATTTTCATTTTCCATCCATCTGTTAACAGATATATAAGCTGGTTCCATAGCTTGGCTATTGTGCATGGTGCTTCTAAAAACATTGATATAAATATATCATTAACCTATGTTGAGTTTAGATCTTTTAAATACCAAGGAATGGGATATTTGGGTCTCATGATGGTTTCATTCCTAGTCTTCTCACCAGCAATATTTAAGTATTCTTCTTTCTCCACATCCCCAACAAGTAATTATTGATCTTTGTATTCTCGGTAACTTCCATTCTAACATAAGTGAAATGAAGTGTCAGTGTACTTGTGATTTGCATTTCCCTTTTTGCTAAGGATGTTGAATATTTTTTCATTTATTTGTTGGCTCTTTGTATTTTTTTCTTTTGAGAAGCATTTGGTTAGATATTTTACCCATTTATTGTTTGGGTTATTAGTATTTTGGTGTTGTGTTTTTGAGTTCTTTGTTTATTCTTAGTATTAATTTCCTTTCAGAAGAACAATGATAAAGATTTTATCTCACTCTGTAGGCTCTCTCTTCATGCTCCTATTTGTTCCCTTTGTTGTACAGAAGCTTTTAAATTTGATGACATCTTATTTATTAATTTTTACTTTTATTTGTTGAACTTAGGAATTTCATTAAAGAAGTTAGCGCCAATGCCAAAATGTTGGGGTGTTTCCTCTATGTATTTTTTCTAGCAGTTTGTTTCTAGACTAATTCCTAGGTCTTTGATACACTCTGAGCTGACTTTTGTGCAAGGTGAGAGATAGGCATCTGCTTTCATTCTTCTTATTATGGTTTACCAGTTTTCTCAGCACTGTTGATCATATAGCTTTATCTTCTTCAATGCATGTTTTTGGTACCTTGGTCAGAGTCAGAAGACTATCTACATGGATTTGTCTATGTGTCTTCTGTTTTATTGGTTTTCATGCTAATTACTATTTTTTTAACTATAGTGAAAAAAATGCTTTGCTTGAAATCTGCTTTGAGAGTAACTACTCCTGCTTCTTTCCAGAGTACATTTGTATGAAATTCTTTTTCCATCCATTTACTTTTAGAATGTAAATGTCTTGCATATGAGATGAGTCTCTTGCAAATCACATAAAGTTGAATTTTTCTTTGTAATCCACTCTGCCACTTTGTATTTTAAATGGAGAGTTAAGACCATTTACATTCAGAATTATTATGGATGGATGGATGGATATTATTTCCTGACATTTTGGTTTGTGGCATATATTTCATTCATTTGCTTAAATGCTCTTCTAGTATGCTTCTTCCACATGAGGGTTCTGTGTGTAGTACTTTTCTAAGAATTTTCTTTAGTGTGGGCTTACTTGTTATGTTTTTTTTAGTTTATTATCATAGAAAAATTTGATATTCTCTTCAATTCTGAGTGATAGCTTTGCTAGAGATAACAAGGTTGGTTGGCAATTGTATTCTTTTGGAATTTGGCTTGCCTCATTGCAAATACTGCTGGATTTTAGACTCTCAGCTGAAACGTTAGCAGTGAGTCTTATTGTTTCATTGTAAAGGTGAGCTAATATTTTTCTCTTGCAACTTCAAATATTCTGTCCTTATTCTCTATGTTAGATACATTTATTAGCATGTGTATTAGAGAAATTCTTTTATGATATTGCTATTTAGGGTTGTGAATGCCTCTTGTATGGGGATATCCTTCTTGTTCCTATGTTTTGGAATTTTTGGGTATTATTTCACAGAAAATAATACCATTAGCCTGTATCACCATACCCTTCCTATCCCGATGACTTTTAAGTTTGGTGTTTTAATGCTGTTCCCAAGTTCTTGTATATTGTGATCATGAGCTTTTTTATTTTTTTCACTGCATATTGAGTGTTCAAGTTCATAGACACTTTGAATCCTGAAGTTGTATTTTCTACATAATCTAATCTGTTGATTATAGTTTCTAGTGATTTTTTTAATATCTGTATGTTCCTTTGCTGACTAATTGTAAATTTTGGGAGAAGTGCATTTGGCCATTTCCCCTTGCTTTTAGAAGTCTTGTGTTTGTACATTTGTTGAGATGGATTCCTCGACCATTCCTTTTTTGTGCAGTGATCTTTTTTTCTAAATATTCCTATGTTGTTCATATATCTTGGCTTAAACAACCAGGCTCAGCATAATTCAAGTATTCATTTTAGTCATCAGTACCTCAGTTTGTCATTGAAAAAGAGCAGATTTAATTCATTCTTGAAGTGTTGCTGTAAAATGTTGCATTCCTCTGAGTCATTGTCTTGGAACGTCTCTGCTTTTGCTATAGGAGTACATGCCCAGTAGTGTAACCTGAGGTTCCCCAATTAGCTATTCCTACCTGGGGCATTATCATTGGTTTGGGGGTTTTGTATCCTCTCTTGTACACATTAAAGTACTATTGAAGCTTGAGCAGAGTGTTTGTGTGTGGACCAAGGTACACTGTCACTCAGCTGAGTTTTGTGTGTAGCTCAGCAGCACAATCTCTGCCCTGTGAACTCAAAGTGTTACAATCATTTCCAGGTCCCTCAGAAGGCTAAGAAACAATAGCAATATCATGAGTGATAAATGTCCACTGCTTACTATGACATCAACAACACTAATTACTACAAAAAGAATGGCAGGGTCAGCAATTAATGACACAAACAACAATAAGCAGCTATGAATTAGATCTAGCTTTAAGGTAAACAGTAGGTGTCAACTATGCCATCTATAATAAAATAACAATAACAGCATAAATGGTGAGGGCAGGAATGATATAAACTAAATAGTTCTAAGAGATGGTAAAATTAAACACCTTTAAGAGAAAAGAAAATGGGTAGGAAGGCAAAAGTAAGTTGAAAATATTCAAAAACAAATTGGGCAGAGAGGAGGTAGCAAGTGATGGATACTTGCTCTAAAGAAGTAGGAGTAAAAGGTAATTAAAAGAGATTTAAAAAGATAAAAAGAGAATGAAAGAACAAGAGAACCTGGTTATTAGAAGTGGAAAACAAGAGAGGAAGAATAAAAAAGGAAGCAGAAATAATAACAAAACAGAGAAAAACAAAAAATTAAATCAAACCAACCAAACAAATAACACCCTCAAAATAAAAAACGGGGGGGGGGTCAAAATATTGAATGGGTGAAAAAATGATAAAAATGGGAAAAAAAAAGAAAAGAAATAGATGTATACTTGTGAACCAATCAGTACGGCAAGGACTCACATGCATGCACATGGAAACACAGAATGAATTGTATCCTCTGAGGTATTCAAATCTGTTGACAAGGATGGATGCTCACTGCCCATGCAATATTGGCCTTCTTTCCATTTCTTCTTGTGCTATGCACCACTTAGAGAAAACAAGTGCTTGGAGCTACAGATTGCTAAATCTGTCTTCTCATGTTGCTCACCAGAGTTCCAAAGCATCTTCTCTTCTCCCCTGTACAATGTAGAATAACATAAAAGTAGTGACAAATGAAGTTGGGATGATGGAGGATTCTAGATGGGAAGTTCCTGTAGCTGGTATTTAGCTTTGTTCAGAACTTCCCAAATTTGTCATGTGATATCTGCTTCAGAAAGATTAGATCATCACATTCTAGGGCCAATAGATATTGATCTCTACTGGGCATATAGATTTTAGGGACCTCCCAAGAACTCCATTCATCAGGTGGAATAACTAAAATTTCATAGGTTTTACACTCTACACTGCCTACACATGAATGTTTATTCTCAGGATCAGGCCCTGATTGCAATTTTATCTAACTCTCTGGATTCTGGACTCTACCTGGCTGGTCCTATGAGACCCAAAGAGAAAGTGAGCCACACTCCCTAACCTGAATCTCCCTGGCTACAATCTTTTCTGTGCCCATTTCAATTACACTTCAGAGGAACATTCTTAGGTACCACAGCAGGATCTTGCTGGGACAGTCTGGTAACATTTTCTAATTTTCCAAGCTTCTGTGGCAGAAAGCTACAACATGGCTGCTTCAAAATGGCTTCTTACCTCAGTTCTCCACTCACCATCTCTTAAAGGCGGAGCAACTAAAAACAAAACAAACAAACAAACAAACAAAGCAAAAAAAAAAAAAAAAACCAGCTTGCAGAGCTGTCTCTGTCTCTGTCACAGTTAAGACAGCCACTCTAGCCCACAGGTGCTCTGGTGCTTCTCTTTCTGAAGTGTCACACCTCCCCTCTGAGGCAAACTGGTGCCAAGAGTGCTGCTGACCTGGCTCCAAAGTATTCTTTCTTGTTCTACATTCAGAGTCCAGACTTCTGTGTACCTATGATTCTTTTGCTGTCCCATATTGAATTTCAAGTAATTCCTTCAGTCACCCACTTTGCTACGAAGCTATACTCCTATACTTGAATCTTAAGCCACAGAGGAACTGGAAAATGCATCCTTATTCTGGTCTGCCACCTTAACTTCTACTCAAGCTCATTTAATTTTAAGTCTGTGTCCTTTCATTTTCTTAACCCAAATTTCAGGTGTTTAAAATGTTTGGAGCATATGCATTCTACCTAAGCAAAATTGTATATCTTAGTAGTAAACATAAAGCTTTGCTTTCCCCAAAGTTATTAGAATAACAAATATTTGGAAGTATATGTATGCACACATATGTATACATTTGCATGAGCTCATTGCAATATTTACATAGGAACTAAGGGGCCATACTCTTGAAACATCGCATTTTGGAATCTTAAGGAGTTTCCTTATCTCCAAACCTGAAGAGAAACTTTAAGCACTTCAGTATTAAGTATTCTGTTTGCTATTGTTTTTATAAATTCTGTTTTTAATGATTGAAGGTTTTATATCAAGAATCTTAAAAAAGAAAAATGGACAGTATAATTATAGGTCAATATGCGAACAGAACCAATAGATATAAGCATACTTTATAACAAAGTTGTAAATACATAGTATAGTGTGAAAAATATGATCTTTTCAATAAGTAGCACTGGTCTATTGAATAGTATAGTGAGAAAAATATGATCTTTTCAATAAGTAACACTGGTCTATTGAATAGTAATATGAGAAAATAAACTAACTTTGAATCAATACTTCAGCATATCCAAAAATATTAATTAGGTGGAGTATAAGTTGTGTAAGGAAAAAGAATGTTTCAAGAAGTTAACACAGGAGAATATCCTCATGATTACAGTATGACCAAGGAAGTCTTTATATTATGAAGAAAGTCCTAAAAATAATGAAAGATTTGCAGATTTAACAATTTAAAATAAAAATTGATTTCTTTCAAAGATGGCTTTAAAAAGTGAAAACAAATCAAGTGTTTGGTATTATTTTAAAGTTTTAGCTGGTTGTTTCAGTAATATTTAAAGAATTCAAACCAATGATTATTAGTCTGTTTTCTAGCCTGCCTTTTTGTTTTTTATTTTAATTGTGATGTAATCTTTTTGGAAGACATCTATTTGTATTTTTTATTAAAATATCTGGAAGAAAATCTGCAACCATCACATCGTATTTCACCTCAAGTACTAGAAGACAATATTCATAGCTGTACCATCGCATAGCATGGTTCTTGAATGATTTACCTCCATAAAAATATAATTTTCCAAGATGGTGAAAAAAAAAAAAGAAAAATTTTTCTATCTAGTGGCCAAACCAGAACTTGAGCAAAATCTCCACAAGAGAGTCACCTTCCAAATGTGTTCTTCACTGAACTCTTTCATTGTTCACTAGAGTACTAGTCAGAGTTTCGTTGTATCTTATCACAACTTTTTAAAATTAGTTTTTAGGGGCTGGAGCGGTTGCTCAGTGGTTATGGCACTTGCCTGGCATGTGTGAGTACACGGGTTCAAACCCCACCACCCACTTACACAACTAAGTGTTGGAGCAATGAAAGCCATGTGAAAAAAACTCAATAAAAATTGATTCTCTCTGTCTTTCTCTCTTACTGTCCTTATCTCTTTTAAAATAAAATAAAATTAATTTTTAATGATTTATATATTAAAAATTTTCCACATTTAGCCCTGTGTTGTTTTCAATTCCTGATTGGACCTGGAATTACACAGACTACCAAACGATGCAACTGGTTTGAACTTAGGGTTCCCTCTATCATACAGGAAAAAATGGTAAGTAACCTGCTAAATAGAACCTTATCCCCCTAGCCTGTTGCCTAAAACAAATGGCACAAAGCATTCCCTAGATTCCTGGGACTGGTGAAGTGATGGCTAAGCTCAAGTCAAAACCCACTTGACTCTTATTTTATTGCCACGGGTCTAGGTTTTAGCCTGCCACTAGGAAAACTCTAGATTATCCCCACCCTTTGTGGGGGCCCCAGATAGTGCACAAAATCATGGTTAGCAATTGAACAGTCCTAATCACTTGTGAAGATGCCCATAGAAAATTCCTGCTCTCTGATGAAATTAGAATCAAGCTGTGGATCAAGACTGACTCTGAGCTCCTAACGCAGAGACACCCACGGCATATCAGGCTGTAGCTGTTGCCAACAGATGAACTGTTTATCTCCAGACAGTGGAGAAAGGGGTGAGATGAACATATTGCACCTTTTGGTTAACTGAACGGTAGATCTCTTCTCAGGGCTATCAGTAGTCTAGTAACACTCATTCTTTCTCAGATTATTGAACAACTAACACAATTCACATTATTGTGATACTTGTTTCTAATCCATGTCATGTGTTTGACTTTCTAGACAACTGATAGTTAGAAAATAATGGCTCATTTATCCTAAAGCCATCAGACAAAGGTCTTTGCCTCCTGTCATTTCTCCTGGTCCACACATCTTAGGAATGCAATGTAGTCATTGATTGGGGTTCTTCCTAGAAAAATATTCCCTCCTCTTGGTTGCTTCCTTAACTCTTATTATGATAAAAAGTTAGAAGGATGGCATAGGATTATGTAAAGCTATTTTAGAAATTCAGAATTCCATCTTGACTATTTCTGAGCATAAGTATTTCCTTCAAATATTGCCAAAATAAGCCATCGAATTGGCACATATCCCAAATGACAGCCTAATCAAAAGGAGAATGGAAAATGTGCTGTGTATTTCAGAAAATTAGAAGCAAGGATTTTGAATGTTTTCACCATAAAGCAATAACAAATATTTGAGGAAATAGACATGTTTAACTTGATTTTTATATGACATAATGATTACTTGTATCAAAAAAAAAACTACGTGGTGCCCTGAATATGTATATAATTTTTATACTGTTATGTATCACTTAAAATAAATTCTAAAAATTGAGAAAAAAGAGGACTCAAAGTGAATTCTGGTTATGTTTTATTAAAATGTCTGTGTTTCTTTTAAACATAATGTTTTCAGACAAAAAGTATTGGTATGGATAAGGAACACATGGGAAAATGGTGAATTTATAGCTGCTAGAAATTGACACCAGATTTTGTGGAGGAGGTAGAAAGAGAGAACCCTTCATCTGCATAGAAAACATTTTACATCCTGGAAGATATGCAACATGGGGGAATATTGGATAGATGGATGGATGGATGGATTGAAATGGCCCTAGATCCTGGTGGGACTTGCTCAGATTGGCATAAGTTTCTTAAATTCACTTGACTTCCAGTTCTGCCATCGGCACCATTCAATTCTAACCCTGGTTTGATTTCCAATATCCTCAAATTACTACAGAGATAACCAGAAACTGCAGGGATGGTTCTAGCTCAGGATATAATGACTTTAATCATAGGCAGGAAATAAAAATCCTTCCCATGTTTTAGGAAATAGCAACTCAAACTTAAGCATTTGGGTCAGCATTGATTCACTGTCCAGAGATACGAGAGTGGATACAGGAAGTGCACTCAAGTTCCTTTCTGAGGCCAAAGTTGAATATGTGCAATCCTGATATACTGATATTATTGTCTCAGGAAAAGTTGAAATATCAGTAAAGTAATTTGGTTTTACATGGGAGACATGGATTGGTTAATGAATACTTTCAGCTAGCACCTGGAGAACATGACTGAAGTCATTTTTGCAAATTGGCCTCATCCCTCTTGAAATCTTGATGAAAGCAACCATATTCAGTTCCGTAGAAGGAAAATTCATGAAATTTGGTGTCACCTTCTGTTGGACTGATGGATCAGTGTAGATGATGGACTGATCTGCTCAAGAAAAAATTCATCAGAAGCCAAGAAGGTGTTGAAACATGAGATGGCTAATGTTGGAAGACAATTCTCCACAAGTCACTCATGTTTCTGTTATTCTTCTTTCTAAACAAGGGCTTTTTTACTGGACAATCTTCTTAAGAATGTCTGCGAAATAGATGTTTTATGAATACAGATGATAATGTCTTCTTCCAGACAGATGGCAGATCAATTTCCTGAGCAAGTCAATAAAAGTGCCTTCCTCCTGGAAATAGATTGGTAAATTTGTTAGCAGGCCATCTATATGATTTGGGAATCACTAAGCTTGGGGTTACAGTGTGTATTGCAACCACTGGGTGACTTCATATTATCCTCATGGGATTTGGTACCAAGGGGAACCAATGCAAGTGTGCATCTAACGTTATCTACTGTTCTTTTAGTAAAAGTCTTTGTTAGTCCAAAGAATGTCATATTTTCTCTCAGCATCAAACATGGCAGTTACATTGGTAGCTTGCAAGTAAGGTAAAAATTCAGACTCTCAACAGATCTTGACATCGAAATTTGCTAGTCTACCATGAGAGGAAATAGGGCTAGGAACCAGATCTCCTTTTTCTCAGTAATGGTTTCTTATTAAAACCATGATGTTTATTATTACCCCTAAATATACACTCTGATTGTATTTCTGACCTAGAAGATATTTTATGTCTTCATTTCCAATATTTATTTAAGGTTACATTTCTATCAATGAAGAGCAATCCCTGGAATTTCATTGTAAGTTTATTTTCCAATGAGAAGAATTCACCACACTAGTGATGATTTTAAACTTGAGAAGCTTATTTTTCTATTTCAAATTTAAACTGAGAGAGTAATCAGCAACAACAGGGCTGTAGGGGAAAACAGCATGTGAAGTAAAAGTAGTTTTGGTCCTTTGAATTATAGAGATTTACTTTGTTACAAGATTTATGTACAACCTAAAGCAATGCACATTAAAAAATATTTCCTTGGTGATTAATCTATACTCTTTGGAAAAAGCAATGCAAACTTGAAGTTTTCTGATACAAACTGAAACACTGTATTTGGGGAGAACTATATGTTAGAATTTTAAGTGAATTCAACTTACAAAAACTCTTATAAAAGCTACAATAGAAATGTCACCTTAAAATTTACAATGCTGTAAATATGTATATATATAATTAATTACAACATTGTTGATGTTATAACAAGAATGCTATCATTACATATTTATAATCATTATATAAACAATTGTATACAAACATAGCTATTCTTGATGCATATTTTTCACAATTCATGCGTAAACATGTTTCTTTGAAAGTGTAAGTTATTTCTGAGGAAAATTGAGGACAGCTTTAATAAAACTAACTTCATGAAAATTATTTTATTTAGACAGAAAACCAATGTAAATCAACTAAATCTAAATTATAAAATAAATTTTAACAAGCAGTAAAAATGAATACTTACATTAGACTTCCCAGCTTCAATGAGTTGCTTTAATGAGGTCATGAGATTCTTAGGGACAGTTTCCACATGAACAAAAATATTTTTTAAGAATATTGTATCCCATCAAGGGGAATTTTCACATTTTTTGAATTAGTGTATACTGATATATGAAAAAGGCATCTATTCTTAATCTTCTTTATCTGTTACATTTTTCCACACTATATTATTTTAAACCATGAAGATTTTTCCATGTCATACATTTTCAAAATAAGTGTTTTGCCATAACTATCTTTCTGAGTTTTTCATGTACAAATAATCTGTGATAATTTGCTGTTCACAATTCTTTTTTGTCCACTTTTAAAATCCTCCATCTCCATCTGCATGATGCCTACTCTTGTGAGTTCCCTTGAAAAGATTTATTGAAATACTCACCTCTGTACCTATAAATGTGCCTTAAAATTTGATTAAAGATTAATGTAAACACTAAATCCAATATGAGTGGTGATTTTATAGAAGTCCCCCAACCAACCACAAATACACACACATAGAGGGGGCAAAGGCCATGTGAAGATGAAAGTAGAAATTGAGGTGGCACATCTATAAGCCAAGAAACACCAAGAGTTCCCTAAAATTAGTATAGACAAGAAAGGATTCCCTTCTACAACCTTTGTAGAAAGGTACTGCTAAGAGCTTGATATTTGACTTCTAGTCGCAAGAACTGTGATGAAATAAACTTCGGTTATTATAAGCCATCCAGTTTGTGGTAATTTGTTATGGAAAGCTATTATAGTTTGGGTATGAAATGTCTGCACAAGGTTTAGGTGCGAAAGTATTGGTCCCTAGCTGATAGCACTGTTGGAAGCTGGAGGAACTTTTAAGAGGTGGGGCCTGGTAAAAGAAAATTAGTTTACTATAGGCATCCCCTTGAAGGGTATATTTTGTCTTTAGGACCCTTTCTCATGGCCCTTCTCTCTCTACTTCCTGGCTGCCTTGCTGTGAGCCACTTACCTATACCACATGTGCTCCACCATGATGTTCCTCCTCACCACAGGTCTGGGAATACTGGAGCTGAGTGACCTTGGATTGAAATCTCTAAATCTGTGAACCAAAATATTTTCACTTTTAATTTGATTTTCTCAGGTTTTTTGTCACAGTGATGGAAAACTTACTAACACATAATCTATGAACTTAATCTATATGTATATTCAGCATAGTCCATTCAATTAAAACAAGTGAAGTTATGATAACTATACTGTTATAGTATGATCACAGTGGAAAATACATTTAATTCTACACAACTCCTTTAATTTAGATGCATTTAAAATATCTGATTTAGCTAATTAATACAAACTAATTATAATATATATCATTGACTCAAGAATCGAGTAAATGAGTCTTGTCCATTACAAATTCTTAAGACTTACTTTAAAGAAACTTTAAACAAGAGTAAAGTAAAGCCAGTTGAGTAAAATCTGTAATGAAAACCATCTTTCTCCACATATGAGGAAAAATAATTTTAATGCATATAATTGAACAGATATTTTTCTTGAATTTTTCACCTGTTATTTTTATTATGCCTGCATTCTTTTCAATGGTCTAGTCAAGAAAAAAATTCCCAAATTATACTTGTTATATCTGTATTCATTTGCATTAAAATTTAATTATGTTGCAAATTACATAGATATAATGTGCTGTACATTTCAAAGGCTGGAAATATTTTTCACAATATATACTAAACATTTGAGAACACAGATGTTTTAACCTGATTAAAACATTATATAATATATACATATATTAAAATAGTACTTTATTAATATATAAAATCATCATATGAATATGTATTAAAATAACTCTAAATATGTTTCAGGGGATGATATTGAAAAAAATCTTCATTTCTTGTAGCATCATTTCAGTTAGTGGTCCCAAAAATATTTTTTAAAATGAAGTGAGCTACATCCTTGATCCACAATAGAATTTACCTTCTCATGGGGATGCTTGCTAAAAATCCAGAGTCTTGAAATGAACTCTAGGCCTATGAATGAAAATCTATATTTTTAACAAACTCACCAGATGGTTCTTGTGCATAGTAGATTTTTGAGAAGCATGAGGCTAGATAATTGAACCAAAGACTATTTCTACCTCTTTCCTGTTAAGGAAAACTGTGGCACTCTGAGATAAATTTTTCCTAAAATGACCAGTGATTCCAGGGAGTTAGGAATTCTTCAGCCTCTATTATATTACTCTGATAAGATAAAGATTTCTAAAATATTTCATGAAGCCAGAAATTGAAGCAAAACCTAATGAAATCATTAAGATTGTGATAAAATTATTTATGCAATGTGTATGTTCCCCAAAAGTATTATGGAGCTTAAATTATAGTTCTTATTTATGCTTTGGTAAATTGTGATGTAAATACTTCCAAACTTAATCTGAGATGAAAATTAGTTGTGTTTCTGTAACTTGCAGGTGACTTTAGAAAGTAAAAGATAGTATTCACAACAGATATTTTATTTATTTATTTATTTTTTTGCTAAACTAGTGAATGTTTTCAAACATCACCCAGAACCAACGAACAAAAATCACCTGTTATGTTACCCTCCTTTAATAATTACCACATTTACCCAAGGTGCTCCAAATACCTATTTGTTTTATGGGATACACTTCAAAGTGATCGTAGACTTTATTTTATTTTTCTCTATATCCCAGGACATATTTTGACATAACCACAATTCCATTTGCACATGTAAAAAAGATAACAATAATTCTTTGGGCTCATCTAATTCTCAGTTGTGTTAGTCAACTTGCCATTGTGACAAAATATTTGAGAAAATCAACTTAAAAAGAGAAAAGTTTTATTTTGGTACACAGTTACAAAGATTGCAATCTATTGTCACTTGGCCTTGATGTTTTGGTCCTATAATAGCACAGTGAATATTGGCAGGACCATTTAGCAGAGGATGTCTTTTTGCTTCATGGAGGCCAGGAAAGAGAAAGAGACAGAGAGACAGAGAGAAGGAAAAGGACCAGAGACCCAATATCCTATTCTAGGTTGTACCTCCATTACCTAAATTTCCTCTATTAAGCCTAGCTTCCTAGAGATTCCACCACCTTGAAATAGTGTGAAAGGCTAGTGACAGCCTTTAGCATACACACCTTTAGGGGATAATTATTATCTAAACCACAGTATCAGTCTGCATTAATATTTCTCCAACTATTTCAAATTGCAAAATGCGTGGTGAAATTGACTTAAGTCAGGATCCAAGTGAGGTATATTCATTTCATTTGGCTGCATTTTTATAAATTATTTTCTTTGAATTCTTTCAAGTTAACATGAGCCATAGATACACACATGAATAAATGAGCTTGGCTGTGTGAAACCTACTGCTTGCTCTTTCAATCACAAAACAGGCGAAGTTTGTGGATCCCTGCTTACTCTCTTCCATAAAACCCAATCCTACTCTAAGTTTTAAAGAAAATGTTGCCTGCGCTGGAGCGGTGGCTCAGTGGTTAAGGCGCTTGCCTGGCATGCTTTAGTGCGTGAATTCAAACCCCAGCACCACTTACAAAATGAAGTCTCAGAGCAACGAAAGCCACATGAAAACTAAATAAAATTGATTCTCTCTTTTTCTCTCTCTCTCTCTCACTGTCCCTCTCTCTATTAAAAAAAAAAAGAAAAAGAAAAGAAAAAAGTGCTGCCTATAGATAAATGCCTATCTTTCTGGATACCGTATTGTTTTTAGAAAGACCAATGAGCTTGATAGCTAATGCCAAGATTCATCTTATTCCCAGATACTAACTGAGAGAATAATTCTTTTTCTGTTGACCATTCCAGAATTAAGAATTCAGCAAAATAATGTTTTTCAAAACTTTAATATTTTTAAAATTTCAAACCTGGTAATAATCAACCTTGTAATATTTTTTATTCATTTCAATGTGAAATAAAAGCAAAATATCAAAATCTTATACCAATTCATCCTAATATTCTCATACAGTAACACCATATCAAAAATAGATTTATTCTAAAATTGTGATAATTTTTTCATCATGGCTGAACTCTTCTTTACTTTTGCTCTATCCAAAAATATATTTCTATATTCATTTTAACAAAACACTATTAACTGCCAGGGTTATTCAAATTTCTTAGTCATAAAAATACATTTATTTCATATAAGATACAGGTTTTCATAGTTATGTAATGCTTCATAATTTATAGAACAGTGTAGCATTTATCAACAATGTTATGTAGGCATGCATTATCAAAACTTACATTATATAAAAGAATAAATATTTGTGCATGGTATTGAAATGGTCCCTACAGAATATTATGATATGTTCTGTTATTTTTATGCAGAATTTTCTATTTTCAGAATCAACATTCTGTGGAGATAGAAAAGTTTTTACAACATACATAGTGTTGTGTATTGGCACACATAAGAGTGGAAACAGAGTATACTGGGAAAAGACGTAAAAACTGGAAGTTCACTGTGCTGATTTTTCATAACTTGGCAATTTAATACTTTCTATTTATAAGTAGTACTTCATGTTTCAAAGACCTCTCCATCCTACTCCAATTCTGGTATCTCACACCAGATTGCACTTGCAGGTAATCAATTTTTTTTCTGTTATTGTTTCTTAACAGTCATCTCAGGTTATAAAAATATCTGACCCTCTCTCAGTCCTATTATAACAAATCTATATTTTCTAAAAAAAAAATGTCAATCTGATCCTGTTATTTTTCAGCTGTAAATCTTTCAATGACTTTTCATTGTTCTGTCAAAAAGAATTATGACTTGAAAATTATCATGATCAAATCCTAATTATTTTTCCAGTCTTGGTTTTTGCCTTCACACACTCGTATGTTTCACGTCTTTCTCACTCTAACTGGAACTGCCTTCCAAATCTCAGTTTGGAAGTAAATATGATTAATTTTTATTTGCTCACTTTGGGTGCTTATTCACCAGCTGAGTTAGGTGCCCTTTTATATGTTGTCATGTAATACTGATATTGCTTTTCTTCTATAAAGAGTTAGTTTGTCTTCTGCAGAGATAATTAGTTCTTCAAGCTGTCACCTAGTAGATGCTCCAAAATATTGACATGAAAAAAATTTATAAAATTATAGATAATTCTTCTCACCAGATTAGTCCAGTTAACGCAGTAACTGACTTGTGCCAATATATTGAATCATTAACTGAGTGTAGAAAGAACTGCTGGTATCCATCACAACATATGTTTACTTTTCCCTATATTCATATACTTCTTTTTAGTTATAAATAAGGCCTGATATTTGATTTTTCTATTGTAATAATGATGTGCTTGTGTTTCTCTATTCATACTATCTCACCTTATCTTGTCAGTAATAAATTCTGCCAGTCCAATGACTTGGCATTTGGGTAGTATTTCTTACTAAAATAAATGAGAGCCAATAATTGACTGATGTGTTTTTTTTTCCAGATAACATTGTGTCTTTCCTTAAAATGAAAAGTTCAACAATAATGAGAACAAATTGAAAACTAAGGTGTTTCTTTAGTTCTTATCTTTTTCATGGCAAGACTTAGTCATAGTAAGAATACTGTACATAATTAATGATAGGTACCAATAGACCAGAGCTAAGTAAATTATTTTTTTAAAGTGAGAGAGATTGTGTGTGTGTGTGTGTGTGTATGTGTGACAGAGAGAGAGAGAGAGGGAGAGAGAGAGAGAGACAGAGAGAGAATAAATTTTATTTAGTTTTTCATGTGGCCTTCATTGCTCCAACACTTGGTTGTGTACATGGTGCTGGGGTTTGAACCTGCGTCCTAGCACATGCCAGGCAAGTGCTGCAACCACAGAGCCACCACTCCAACCCCTAAACAAATTATTCTTATTGAGTACTTTTCAAAGCTTGACAAGTTGGAGCACTGCAATCCTTAATGTCCACTTCCCAAAATTTATTGGAAAAGTTTACATTGTAAATACCTTCCTTCTGCAACATAATTAAAGACACTAAACTTTCGTTAAACTCTTGTGTAGGAATTCTAATGGCATTGAAAAAATAATTCTTATGGTTGAATTTCAAAGATAGCAAGTGATTACAGTGGCATCAGAGGCTAGAAAATAAAAGTTAATGTAAATTGTGTAGCAAGACGAAAGTAATGTGGTTAATTGTAAAAAATGATTGGAATATTGTCTCAAACTTGTCTTTGGTTAATGCGAATGTTTTATTTCAAACGTGGTAATTAAAATAATACAACTAAGAAGTTAATGAACATGCCTCTTTCTAATACTCTAAATGTATTATCATAGTCTTCATTTTTTTAAAAAGAAAGAGGGACAATGACAGAGATAGAGAAAGACAGAATAAATTTTATTTAGCTTTTCTTGTGGCTTTCATAGCTCTGACGCTTCGTTATGTGCATGGTGCTGGGGTTTGAACCCTAGACCGCATGCATGTCAGACAAGCACCATAACCCCTGAGCCACCACTCCAGCCCCAGGATTCATCATTTTTATGAAGTATCTTTTATGGAGAAGTATATCAGATTATTTTAGACACTATATTTTTAAATTTCTGGTGTCTATATTTCATGGGGCGAAGAAAGGTTTGTTTTGATTTTCAAGAGAGTGAGTGCCATGTTTTATTGAATAAATCTTTACAATCTAAGATTCCACCAATTCACTTCAATAATTACCAATACATATAAGACAAAACAGAATGTAACACGATAAAGGATATACGCTTTCACTGAGCATGGTGGGGCATTCCTGTAATTCCAAACAGTGAGGAGACAGACAGTAGAATCACAAGTTCAAGGTCAGCCTCAGAACCTTAAAGAGACCATGTTTCAAAAAAAAAAAAAAAAAAAGGTGATGGGGCTGGAGCAGTGGCTTAGTGGTTATGGTGCTTGCCTGGCATGCACGATTTCACGAGTTCGAAGCCCAGCACTGCGAACACAAAGAAGTTTTGGAGCAATGAAAGCCACATGAAGAACTAAATAAAAAATGGTTTCTGTCTGTCTGTCTGTCTCTCTCTCTCTCTCTCTCTCTTTCACTGTCCCTCTCTTTAAAAAAAAAACAGAAAAAGGTGGTGGGGTGGACTGGGAATGTAGCTCAGTAGTAAAAGACGCTTGACTTCAATATCTAGCATATCTAGCACCAAGAAAAGAGAGAGAGAAAGAATGAATACTATCATTCTTTTGGGAATATTGTCCCATCCCATCATTAAGGGATTATTTTCCTCTGTTAGCTTTATCTAAGGGAGAAATGCGAACAATTTATGTTTCTGCTCCAGCCACATCTCTTCTTTCACAATTCTGGGTCAGTTTCACCTGTTGATTCATGTAAGATATGATGACATGTATAAGATTGATAAATATTATTACTACAGATGATTTTAAATAGGTCTATAATTTAGCAATAAGGGCATGGACTTTGAAATTAGATCCTGAAGGTAAACCATGCCACTTCCTGTAGGTCCTTTGACAAGGTATTTAAATTGTGTGTTTGTGTTTTCTCATCTCTAATACAGAAGTAATAATTATACACACCTTATTGGGTTACTATGATATTAATGTGATGTTGAATGTAAAATATTTATAAAAATTTTACTGGTGAACACATCTGATCACACTTTCTGTCTCTCCCACATAGTAGAATGCAAATGCTTGTTATCTACCTTCAATTCTGCATAAACACCCCTCCTTCAAACTTGAAGAAGGAATGTGAATACCATGTTCTTCTATTTCTTCATAGATTCATTTTGTAGATTGAAGTCATTTGCATGAGAGGTAATCTAGATCAGGCTCCTAGCTAGAAAAATTTATACTATAAAATGTAAAGAAAGAGAAAGGGAGGTAGAGTCAAGGGGGGGGTACAGAGATTGAGTGATTCATTGGAGAAGTTTGAGATATCCATTAAACCTATTTTTTAGAAGCAAACACATTTTTTATGAGTGATATTACCAAAGGAGGAGTGATGAGAAAGGGGGATAATTAAATCTTATTGAATTGTTTAAATTTCCTCTTATTGTATTTGTTTTAACTTTTAGAAAAATTTAATCTTTCTTATTTTTTATTGATCACACATTGTTTGAATGAAATATCCATTCAAGGTAAGGGGAAGTTATTAAGTTTGCAAAGATTACATGCAAATATGTGCAATATATACACAAGTATTTATGCTTGGAAAATTTCCTATTTCAAAAGCAAGCTCAAAAAACTCTATAATTCTGATAATACATATCTACCCTTCCTGAAATCTCAATTTTTTATTTGGTACTTTAAATCTCAGCATGCTGTAACATTGAGATGCTGTTAACATTCATTCCTTTATACCATCAGTACCTGATAAAACTTCAGTTTTTCTGGACAAAGGGTTTGCTCTATAGGGAATCCAAAAGTTCAAAGGCCACCCTATTTTTCAACAAAGAGAACAAGTGAATTCAATAGTCATTTATTTCTTACTGAACCAGATGTCTTGACTATATATTTATTTTCTCTGTGGGCTAAACCAATATCCCCTTTGACTGGATACAACATGAATTTGCTATTTTTAAAAGCTATGTTGGATAATCTCTAAAATTACAGCATTATTTAGAGTCCAAATTACTCACTATGTATCTCTTTCCTTTCCACAGTTGCATGTTCTTATCTAGAACTCTCTGTCTTTAACAGTGAAACCAGTACAAGCCTCAGTAAAATGTATATATATGAGTAAAATATATATATATATTTTTTTTCAAGTTATAGTTCCTATTCCAAAATAGAGGGGTTAAAGGAACACATTGCTCAAGGAAAGCATACTGTGTTTTTACTTTATTCTCAATGCAAAGCATCAGAAAACATCATTTGCAGGAAATACACATACTGTGGAACAAGAGAACAAATCACATTTTGAAATTTATAGAATTCATAATTGGGACCATTAAAAGCATGCTGATTTTTCACACATATTTTGACAGCATTTTCAAGAAAGTATAAACAACATAAATAAACACCATTCCATCATTAAAAGTCAAATTATGCCAAAAGTCATTTGTATCCTTTCTAAGCACTTTAAGATTAGAGGGAGAAGTTTCACATAACAAAATGATTATTTTAGAAAATTATAGTAATTTCATATAGATTGAGTGAACACTAAGTGTGAAAATAGAGTTATAAAGTCACCATATTCTTAGCACATTTTTGATGCTGTATGTTAACAATTTAATTTGTTTTTCTGTTGAAAATTGGATAACATTTATTTGTAGAGGTTCCTGTAACTCTGGTAATATTTCCAGGAGCTTAGCACAGGAAACAGTGCTGACAGTGGGTAACAGAAACCTGTGGAGAATCCGCTCAGTAGTTATGTATACACAGTGTATATAATCTAGCTATTTAAACACACATACACTTACTAGCCCATTGCTTAATTTGTGGTTTCTATTATGTTCTATTACTGGTATGATGGTCCACACACTTAAATTAAGTACAGACATTTTATCACTGCAACTAAGGAAAAAGAAAATGGAAGCAATAACAATGAAATGTAGTTCAATTATAAAAATTCAATAAGAGTCTAAAATATATGTGTTCAAAAAGATCACTGAGGAGAGCAACTTGAAACTTATACCTAATATATATTTATATATTTTTTGGCAAGATGCAATCAGTATTGCAATGGTATAAATTCTAATTTTAGCAAAAAAAACCCCAAATATTAATTTATGTAATACTTTAATAATTCTGAAATTATTAAACCAAACAATTAAAAATATTTCTTTGAATAAACAAAGAAAAGTCTGATTTAGAAATAAAGCATATCTGAGTTTTTCTACACAGGTTGAGATTGGCATTCATCAGCATTGTTTATCTTTTTAAAAAGTGAAAGAAGACTACAGTTGCAGTAGATGCCAAATATAGCTACAATGTTTTCCTCACCTGTGTCTCCTTTGTTTTGTGAACTACATTTGGACTCTGAATCCGGGTCTGGCCTTGTGAATTTCTTTGAATAATGCCATGCTAGTAGATGGGATGGGCACAGTGACCTAAAGCACACTCGTATATGATTTGATCTCTCTTGCAACTCCTCAGGCTCCTGCTACTTCTACTGTGAGAAGCCCAGTTTAACCTACTAGATGGTGGAAGTCGTAAGGCCTAGGCATGCCATCTATCTGGCTGGTAGTCTGCAAGCCATACATCTGAAGGATGCCATGCTATAACATCCAATCATGAGTTATCTATCTGTTCACATACATACAAGAGTGCGCTCAACAGAGATGAACTGAACTGCTTAATTCAGAATAACTGCCAAGAGAAACCATGAAATAATGATGTCATTAAATTGATGCAGTTTTAACCAGACTTGTTTTAGGGAAATTTGTGAAAGAGTAGAAGTCACACACAAACATATGACATGAATAAACTAAGTATTTTGTGCTAGGAATTGTTTAATTGCAGTATGCAATGTACATAAATTGTAACATTTATGTGGCAATTTTAACAAATGTACACATAGATCCATATTTGGGAGAATGGGTTATAGTGATAAAATTTAAGACCAATTGTCACTTACACTATACTTAATGCTGTTTCACTACTTTACATGTAGTTACAATTCCACATCAACCTAGCAGAGTAGTACTATTTTTATCTCTCCTTTTTTATAGAAAAAACCGATCAGATTTTTGGAACTGAGGTAGCAGGCTCCAGAAACGGTACTTTTACCTGTTATTTTATATCGCTTCTGTAACAAATATTGACAGTACATTTTGAAGTAAATAAAATAGAAAAAAGTACTATCTAAGTTAAAATTTTTATGAAGATGGAAAAAAGATAAGGAAATGACTTGTGTATTAGCTTTCTGTTGGCAATGTATCAAAATACTATGAACTACAATACAAAGACTTTAGACATTAAATACTTAATACTTTTCAGTTTTCTAGTCAAGAGTCCCACTAGGCTGAAATCAAGGTATTGGTAAACTGGGTTCCTTTCATAGTCTTTAGAGAACATATTTCATCTTGTTGGTGAAATTCAGTTCCTTGAGGTTTTTGGACTAATATTCTTGTTTTCTTGATGGCTGTAAAATTGGTTTTCCCTACTAGGAAATGCAAAGCATTCTTTAGCATGAGGTTTTCTCCTCCGTTTTAAAAGACCAGAGACTTCTTACCAGAGGACATTGATCAAGCCAATGAATACATGAGAAAGTGCTCTAAATCATTAGTAATCAGAGAAATGCAAATGAAAACCACATTAAGATATCACCTTACACCAGTCAGAATGGCAAAGATGAAGAAAATAAACAACAATAGATGCTGGAGGGGCGGTGGAGAGATAGGCACACTAACACACTGTTGGTGGAGCTGC
>PVKS010008376.1:0-68598 GCA_004027875.1 Aplodontia rufa | reverse complement strand
GAAGAAAAAATTGGTCCAACACTTCAACATTTAGGAGTAGGTAAAGACTTTCTCAACAGGTCTCCGAAAGTGAAGGAAGTAAAGTCAAAAATCAGTGAATGGGATGTCATAAAGCTAAAAAGCTTTTGTACTGCCAAGGAAACAATCAAAAGAGTCAAGAGGTTTCCTACAGAAATGGAGAGTATCATGGACTTTGATTATTATCCCTTTTTAAACATGAATAAACTGAGATTCATAGACAAAACTCTCCTTTATTTCAAAACTGAGAAAATTAATACCCAGAAAGATACTGGGCTAGGACCTAGGTCCCCTGATTCTTGGTCCAGAACTCACTCTGTCCCACATCTCTGCTCTGGAAATGAACTTCCTTTGAGGGAGGTGACTCTGAGTCTCTCTGGAAGATTCAGCGGTAGGTCACAGGCTCTTAGCCCTGAACTTTTACGCCACAACTTCTCCATTGGTCACAGATTTTCCGCCCTGAAAGGGGCGTGGTGCAGAAAATCCCAAAGGGGCTAATGAGTTAAGCATGACCTCAGTAAACACTGGAAGAGGGAAGGAGGGTCATTGACCGTGGGGTGACCGGGACAGCAGCAGCAGTGAAGTCCAGCACACACTGAGTATTTCCCCCGTGCCAGGCCCTGTTGTAAGCTGTAGCCTGTGATCCTGCACTTATTCCTTACCACCGCCTAAGAAGTCGGTGCTTTATTGCTCTCGTTCTATAGATAAGGAAACTGAAGCACAGAACGATGAGATAACTCGCTCGTGAATGAGTGGCTGAGCCTGATTCCCAGCCCAGGCAGGCTGGCTCAGGACCTGCCCTCTCAACCCTCTGCTCACAGATTGGCTAGACCCAAGGACGGCTACACCAGCGGCCAAGTTTGGGCCGCCAGAGCGGTGTCCATTTCCTGCGGTTGTTGGGCCTTGCCTTTTCCTATGCTCCTCTCACAGAGCTTCCCAGTAGACACAGGGACCTTCAGGTGACTTGCAGATGCCCCTGTGGTAGAAGTCTCTAGATGGAGCATATCTCCCACCCGCTCTCTGCCTGCAGCATGGCTGTTTCTACTTTGAGTGCTTCGAGTGGAGAAAGAAGCCATCTCCGTGGACTTGGCATATGCTAATGTGTTGGTGGTGACCACGGCTGCAGTTTATGAAGGACTAGCTCTTTCCAACAGGCTGTCACACACAGTCATTTTATCACTCAGTCGCACACACATTCTGGGAGGTAGGTCCTCTCATAGCCATTTATAGATGAGGATTCTGAGATGAATAAGGAAGGCTGGTTTGCTTAGTCACCCAAGCGTCCTCATAAGTTAGGAGGGGAGAAAAGACTGGAACTCAAGGCCCGGTTTAGCTACTGCTCTCTGCTAGATGAACAGCCACACTCAGAAGCCATCCCTTAAGACCCCCAGAAGCACGAAAGCGGGCAGCCCTTCAATCCTGTCCTTCTCCCTGAGAAACAAGCATAAGGAACCTTCACAAATTCTCAGGGATATACACTTAGACTCCCTGGGCTTCGCTTTCCACTAAGAAGATTGCTTTTATTCTCTGGAAACTGGCTGGCTGCCTCTGTTTCGCTAAGTTGGATTGCTGAGGGATTGACGTGCATTGGCCACATTTAAGAGTTTGTGTTGATATTACTGCTGTGGAAAAGCACATATTGGTCCCCACCATCTATATGACTGTGACTAATTTTTCTCTCCTTCTCTTCCATTTCACGCAACTTTTGCTCACAGCCTCGTTGGCATAATTGACACGTTGGCTCAGGCCGCCAAGACTGCCAACTTGGAGGCTTGGATCAGTTAAATCAGTTATGACAGATGTGATTATTTACAAGAAAATAGAAGTCACTATAATTAGACCTTCTAAGGAATACATTTGGGTGGAGAATGAGAAAGCACAAGTTTAATCTGGCATGCTGCGTTTGATTTCAGCCCCACGCAGGTTCTCTTCTCTTATGTGAAAGGAGGTGTTGGGGTGTCTGACGCCCTCCATAGACACTGCCGTTTATCAGTTTTACGACACAGCTCTTGATAGATGGAAAGGCCAGGTGGTAGAGTGAGCATTAGATTGGGCACCAGAGAAATCGTTTCAGTTCTCAGCTCAGCCACTTGTCCTCGGCATCAGTTTCTTCTTTTCTTTTTTTTTTTTTTTAATTTCAGTCATAAAATGGGGATTAAAAAAGACTCCCTACTTCATTGTATTTCTGGAAAAATTAAGAGTGATAGAGTAAGACAAGGGTCCAGCACTGCACTGGACGTAAGGTGCTGAGAGCGTTAGATGCCCCCACGCGGTTTGAGCATGCCGCCTTACGTCCTTGAGCCTCCTTTCCATTAGAGAGCATAGGTGTACCCATCCCGTGCGATCGCTGAGGGGTTGGAGCAGATGCGAAGGGGACTTCATAACCAGGTATTATGGTTTCATACCTCAGTCTCCCTGTTATCAGTTTTGCTGCGATCTGTAAGAGTTACCATTGATTTTGTGCACCTGGGCCAGACACTGTAGTAGGCAGGGTCTGCAGCTCCGTGAGGTTCAGCAACACTCTGCCTGTGGCACATGATTCTGTTAAGGGCCCAGGAAATGTTTGGTTTTTATTTCTTTTAAAATCAGAAAGAAAAATGAATATAGTAATAATGATAATAAAATATAAAAATACTCAATAAGAATGAACATGATAATGAATGCAGCCTGGATTAGATCAATATTTGTATCAGTGCCACCATAAAACCTAATTTGTATTTATTTATTTTTAATTAATTGAATTAGAATGATTTATTAATGTTTATTTGTTCATGGAGGAAAGGAGCCACAAAGGCAGAAGTGCTTAAGACACATGCAGCCTATCAAATATGAGCTCCATCATTCTAGGAAGGCTTTTAAAATTCTCACTTTACAAATGAGAAAACCGGAGCGAGGGAGGCGAAGAAATTTCTCCAAAGCCTCACGGCTAGTAAGGGATGTAGCCTTAACACGTGAGGAGTTTAGAGTTTGCACAACAAGGACCCTTCTGTCTTGCAACCCCGACTCCCTCTAGTCCTGGGTGTCCTCTCCATTCTGCTGGTGGCTGGGGAAAGCCCAAGAACCTTAGAGGTAGATTTGTATGTGCCAGGCCTGGCATCGGCCCAGGTTACTTCTGCTCACTCTCCACCGGCCAGAATAGAGTCACATGGCCATGCCTGGTAGGAAGGAAGGCTGGGAAATGTAGTCTCACCGCAAGCCTGGGCAGAAGAGGGGATCATGGATCCTGGGGAGTACCGGCACTCCCTGACATGCTGACGGTGCACGGTTCCAGCCCAGGCCATCTGTACACCAAGTCCATGCTCGCTCCACTCTGCTTAGCCAATTCTTGTCTCCCTTTGCCTCCACAAGGCCTCTTTGCTTGCTCTCTTCCCCTGCCAGCCTTGCCCACTCACCCACCCTCCCAGTAGCAGGCCTTTGCCTGAGAACAGCAATGCCACCTAAGACACTAGGACCAGAGATGCATTTGGTGAGCTTCTCAGGCTGGCTCCAGAAGGCTGCAGCCAGGCGTCAAGTCCCCAGTGTCTCCATATGCAGGCCCAGGGTGCTGCTGGACACATGCAGAGGGCAGGGAACAGCTCACTGGGGTGGGAAGGTGCTGCAGAGAGCCAGGAGAAAGGAGGTTTGAACTGGCTGGACCTGGAGTCTGGGGTAAGGCATCAGCAGTAAGGGCATGGCACCAGATGATCCCACAGCACAAACATGCCACAGTCCTGGGACCCTGGCCCTTTGCCAGAGCTGAATGGTGTGACAACCCCTAATCCATCAACGTGTGGCTTCTCATGGATAGCATGACCCTTAGAGTCACCAAAACCAACTAGAGCCAAGATGCCCCGTGGACAACTTAGTCTAACCACTGGGCAGGCCCAGTGACCCCTGGCAGTGACCTGGTGGTACTAGTGTTGTCAGGCCCCAACTCCCCTAGCATCAAGCCAAAGCTGCCTATTAAAAAGACCCCCAGCTCGAATTGGAACATCTCCCTCCTCCAGGAAGCCTTCCCAGATCACTCAGTGGTCCCACCTCTTTGGAGCTCAGGACGCTTGTTGCCATTCCACTTATATGTCCTGCATCACCTCGGAAACTCTATTTATTTGCTATTGGCCTCAGAGACAAGGACTCCTGGACAATGTCAAGGACTGACCCTCCTTTGCATTTTGTGGGCATCATACGCTAACCAGCATACAGTCAGTTCTCATGGCCTGGGTTTGTTACAAGGAAAGAACTAAAACTCATGCAACATCCTTCTTTTAAATAAAAAAGTTTTGCCTACAGTCATCTGAAATGTTCAGCCTGCCCCTGGTCTATGTGAGATGAAAACAGTCACACTGGATACCTGCGTCTGTGTTAGAAACGATCCAACTTCAATCAGAGCTGGCCACGTCCCTTTGCTACCCTTTGCCAGCAGATGGATGCTGGACACTCTCTGCCTGCTTCTTTTTCTGTCAGGGCAGGGGATGCAACTGTGGCTAGCTGTGGGGTGGCTGTGAGGTTCCAGCACTTGGCAGGCAGCTCTCCTCCCCGGTCCTGCTAGCCGCTCGCGCAGGCGCGAACCTTGCTTTGAAAATGTGTCTTGTGCAGAGACTTGGCATCCCCGGACGTGCCCTGGGAGGAATTTGTTTTTGTTTTAATGCTGAGGACGTTTGCATGAAAACAGGATCTTCGTTGCTTAGGAATTGATCAGCTCCTGCTGCTGCTGCTGCTCTCCCGCTGAAGTGCCAGCCCCATGTTTGTCACAAGCAAAGGAGAAACTGTAGGTCTGATGGGGGCTTGTGGCTGCTCAGGGAGGGTCCCTTGCTGTGGAGTCTAGAGGCAGGCGTCACTGAATAGAGCTTGCAGGTAGAAGGCGCACGCAGCCAGGGCCACAGCAAGAGGGAAGGTTTTTTTATGGGTCTAGTTGTTTCTAGATGCTGAGGGGGGAAAGAAGAGAAAGGCAAGATGCTTATGATATGATCTCCGTGTGCAAGAGCTTAAGGGCCCTCCTTGTCACACAGGAGGCCAGCACTCAAGATATAGTGACTACATACAAATAACAAAAACCACAGATGTAAATGACAGGAACCGGCATCCGCGGCAGAGGGGTTGGGCATGAGAAGCTGGATGCACTTGGGACCTGCTCCTTACCTGCTAGGTGACCTTGACCATGCTGCCTGACCTCTCTGAGCCTCTGTTTCCTTTCCTGACATTCATCTTGCAGGGGCATTCGGAGGGCGCGTGCAATGCTGTATGCTAAGTGGTTGGCACATAGTTAGCGCTGCATCTATCCAAACTGTTATCCTTAGTATTCATAACACTAGGTGCTTGCCATCCTAAGGAATAGATATCCAGATGGCCACAGAAGGAAGGACTTGAACTTGATTTGAAAAGAGGAGAAAAGATGACCAGAGACCTTAAAAAAGAGTGTTTGTCCGGCATCTGAGCAGCCAGGCCAGGGCCCACCTGTGCTCACTGCAGACAGCTGTGTAAGGAAATTTTCAAGACACTGTCCATTTAATAAAAGAAGAAGAAGAAGAAAGTAAAATTGTCCTCATGAAATTGGAGGAGGGTTTCCAGGGGTTCTTCTCCACAAGGACTCTGACCCATCTGTGGTCCCAGCCTGGCCCCACAGGCACCTGCATAGGAAGGTAGGAGAATGGATGACCCTGGAGGGGGCTCTCAGCAGATCAGGTCCTCCTCTGCCCCTGGGCTTGTCTTCCAGAAGGCGGTGAGGAGTATTCGCATGCAAGTGCCCGCGGTAGGCCGGACACCTTCCCTGTGTCCTAGTGCATGCTAATCACAGCTGAGAGACTGAAGAAAGCACCTGCTTGGCAAATGCCAGGCGCCCTCGCCTCAGCTGGCCTGCCCACCCTCCCGGCTTCCCCTTCCATCTGCCTGCTGACGGGCAGGGCATCCGTAAATCCAGCTTTCCTGGCCCTCACGGGCTGGCGAGGCTGCCACGGACCTCGGGTCACATCGCAGTGGAAAACAATTGAAAACCTCTTGGCAAAAGGAAGGGGTGATCTAATGTTTTAGAGCTAGAATACATTTTTCCTCGCCACCCTTCTTGGAACCCTGGGGGGAAAGCCAGTGCTGTCCAAGCCCAGCAGGCTTGTACCCAGGGTCCCTTGCTCCTCTGCATCTCAGAGAACCCTGCCAAGGGAGTCCAGGCTGGGCTGGCTCTGGAGGAGCAGGGCTGGCCTTACCTTTGTGATTCACCACCCGCTGCCTGAGGCCCCTTGGAGCGAGGATGTGGCACATGGGCCTGTGGAGAGGCCCATATATAGAGCCAAGGGAATGTGGGCCTCTGGCAGGCAGCCTGGAATAAATGGCCGTGTGCTGAGGGCCAACGCCGCCGAATTATAAATAGCACCCGCCTCCCTCCCCTTCCAACTTGCTGTGTCTGTCATTGGAGCGTTGACAGTTAAATTCAAGGGGACTGATCAGGACAAGGAGGTGGGGAGTGGGGAGAGGGAGATGCCGGCCTGTGTCGTGGTATTGTAAGAACTGTCCGGGTGGTGGGGTGGGGAGGGGGTGTGTTGGGGGTAGCAGAATGACTGAGTCAATGCATTTGTAAGCTGCACCGAAGGAAAACGAAAGGAAACCCAGCTCAAGGGATGGCTTCAGAAAGGCAGAATAATAACAACAGTAATAGAAACTGGCTGCCTTGGAGCACGAGAGGTTTCTCTCTGGTTCCAAAAGGTCAGCCGCTCTGGCTCCCACATCAACACCTACAGCCAGGTGCCCATGCAGGCATGTCCCCAGAGCCTCTGCCAGAGCATATCTTAGTGTGTTATTGTGTCTCCATGACCCAGGGGAAGCAGGGACACTCTCTCCTTCTCCAAAATCCTTTGTGTGTTTTGATTACCACATAGAGGGCAATGAATTCAGAAGGTTTTAGAGAATTTAAAAAAAAAAAAATAGGGTGTGTACAGCCCTGACTACAGAAACCAGCCAGCTGGCCACCTCTGGGTGACAGAGGTGGGAGAGGAATGTTCCGGGGAATTCTGAATTCTGGAGAAGGGCAGCTGGGTTCCTCTGGGAACACAAGTCCTTACCTGTGTCCTTAACCCGGCTGGTGCTCCCGGAACCAACTGCCAGCATTCCTGATCGGCTGCCCAGCCCTGTCTGGGTAGAAACTAGAGTTCTGCTGGACCCTGTATGAGACAAAGGAACTGGGAGCATCCGAGAGCTGGGGTGGCCTCTGTGGCCGACTGTCTCCTCTGGGCTCAGCCAGAGTGGCTGGTAGTTGCTTTTGTCCTTTTGTTTCAGCTGTGGGGCATTTGCTTCCATAGCAAGGATTTGGAAATGGGTTAATGTTCTACCTCTTTCTTTCCTGACCTCATAATGCTGGCTTCTTACATCTCCTTAGAGCAACATTTGAAATCAAGCATTTTAAAAAGTGGGGAGGAGCAGGCAAACTCTTGTATCTTTTGGACACCCCTCAAAAGAAGATCCAGGGCTGAGGGTGTAGTTAAAGGGTGGAGTGCTTGTCTAGAATGTGCGAGAGGCCCTGGGTTCAATCCACAATGCTGCACCAAGAAATGAAGATCCCGGAATACACAGAATGCAGGCGGCGAGAAGTGGTGCGGTGTGAGCCAGTGCACATTGGAACTTGACAGTGGGAGATCTGGAGTGACCGTCAGTGACATAGGCCTTCAGGCCAATGGCCTTAAAACCTGTGCTTCAGGGAGCCTTGCTTATTTCTCTGTCAAATAAAGCAGTTGTACTCTAACCTATTTTAGGTATTAGATTGCACTTTTTAAAAAATATATCCCATGCCTTTATTATTTTTTTTTAAGAGAGAGAGGGACAGTGAGAGAGAGAATCCGTTTTACTTAGTTTTTCATGTGGCTTTTGTTGATCTGAGGCTTTGTTGGGTACGTGATGCTGGGGTTTGAACTCACGTATTCGCACATGCCACGCAAGCACCGTAACTGCTGAGCCATTGCTCCAGCCTCCATCACATGCCTTTAGAAAGCTGGGAAGTCAGTATGGTAGCTCTCCCCGTGGAGCAAGTGCTGAGTAAATGAAAGCCCCACTAGGGAAAGGGATTCTGCCCAAGGCTAAGACCTGTGCTGGGCTGCTGCCATGATTGTGCTGATTGGGGAGGGGAATCCCAGAGGGCAGGAACCAGAAGGGCCTTCAAGAGCACCTTCTCCACCTGCACCTTTTAGTAACTGAGGTCCAGGAAGGCAATGGGATTTCTTAAGGAACCTGTTGGTGGCAGAGCTGGGGTTTGAAGCCATCTCAGGTGTGCATGCAAAGAGGCAGGATGTGCCCAAAGGACCTAAAATGGCAGGATTTGCCCCAATCAAGACAGCTTCCCAGAGGAAGTGGTACTGAACTGAGCTGAGAAGATGACTGGTGACCAGAAGGTGACAAGGGGCAGGGAAAGGAACCCAGTGCTCACCTCTCCGCTCCTGGGAAGCAGAGACTGGGAAAGTGACAGCTCTGGGAACAGACTGTTCCATCTGTCTCTCCATTGGCTGCTAGCCGAGGGAACGTGGAACATGAGTGGCGTCACCACCTGCCAGGTAAGGCCCGGCCGGGCTCTAGGCGAGGGGCTCCAGCAGACACCAGGCCTGGCATGTCTGAGCAGTCTGCTCTCACGCCAGCGTTTCCGCTGGAGCCAGGCAGGCGGTGCCGGGGAGGGAGGCTGCAAGGCCCTACAGCAGGACCTGAATACATAATGTACCTCATCCAATTTGAGCTGTGAGAAAGTCCAGACAGCCTCCTCCAGACAGGAAAGGACGTTGCAGGGACAGGTGGTTCATTTTCCGTAAAATCCCCTGTGGATTCCTTGGGCAGAACATTAGTAACCCTCTCAAGGCATCTGTTCTGTGAATATAGGCCACTGAGCCCAGTCAGGGTCCCAGATCCCGTTCCTGGTGTTTGCACATAGGTTGAGTTCTTTACCCAAGTCTGAAGAAGGACATGGGTAAAGATCCTCAGAAATGTAGATAGGTTGAGTTCTTTACCCAAGTCTGAAGAAGGACATGGGTAAAGATCCTCAGAAATGTAGACCTTGATCCTCATCTCTCAGATGCTCTTTCAAAATCAACATGTTTTTATGACATAGGGTCCAAGGAAAAGAATCCCCCCATTCTTAAGCTCCCCGGCACACATTAAAAGCCAGCATGCACTCACACCTACAGAGACCATCTCATCTAGCCAGGGGTGCAACGTATTCTCCCGTCTCACGAACCTCACAGCCCCAGGGGGAGCCAGGCCAGCCAAGGAGAGTGTGCACTGTGGTTTACCAACCCTGAACTTGAGCAGAGACCACCCAGCATCCCCTTTTACGCTGACCGTGTGGAGGGGTGGCCCCCTGCGTGAGGGATCCTACTTTGCATTTGTGAGATTCAGAGTCTCCATCCTAAAATGAGAACACAGGTCTCGTTGGGGTGTGAGGAGGTCAGCTGCCCACTGCAACGCTCTCCTTATCAGCATGTCTCCAAGTGTGGTCTGAGGAGCAGAGTTCTGCAAGAATCTCTGTGACAGAGGAGTCCCGTTGTCCCTCCAGTTTGGAGAATGCTGTGCACCGGTGCACCTGCACATTAGCCTCTGCCTGGAGAGCAACACCTCTGAGAGGTCTTCCCAGGCCGCTGCTATGGCCATCCCACCTCTCTGCCTTCAGCCTGCTCTGCTCCTCACAGTGCTTTTGCGTCCTGGTTCTGTGTTTAGCTGCTTTGGCATTACCTGCTTCTCTCTCAATAGCAACGTGCCACACTGCAGGAGCCTTGTCTGTTTGTTCACTACTGTCTCCCTAGAATACCATCTGGTTTAATAAAACACCATGTCCAATAAACACACGAATCAATTCATACATGCAGACTCTGAGGACTCCTCCATGTATAATCTGTTCAGCTTTGTTTAACTCAGTGTTCTTCAGCTCTTTCCCATTTTCTTTCCTGCTTGTTAGATCTCATCAGCCAATCGTAGGTCAGATCTGACCCTGGGAGCCGAGGCTAGACCACGCTACAGAAACCTGCACTCTCTCATCACCAGGCTTCATTTCCATACTAGTAGTAATGACTAACAGGAAACAGAGATTCACTGGTTTATTTCCCAGTTATCCTGGTATATTTTCCATTACTGAATATCACAGACTGGGTAATTTATAAAGACTGGACCCTGATGGTCTGGAGAGGATGAAGTCCCCGGCTCCTGGTGAGGGCCTTCTTGCTACCTCATAACGTGAAGGCGAATTGCTAACTCGGGTCTCTCTTTGTCTTCTTATAAGACCACTAATGCCATCACAGGGGCCCCACCCTCGAGACTTCATCTGCTGGTAGTTACCTCCCAAAGAACCCACCTCCAAATGGTCGTTAGCATATGTATTTAGGGATCAAGTTTTAACCTGGGAAGGACATCTTGAGGTCACTGCAGTAGTTCTCATGGGTCCCCGCTCACTCCCCAGATCTGGGCTCCATGAGGGCAGGGCCCCGGGCTGTCCAGCTCCCATGGACGCCGGTGCCCGCGGCCAGCCCTGCGTTAAGTGCAGCAGTGACTTGCTCCTTCTTCTGACTAACTCTCCTCACAGCACAGAAAACTTAAATTCCACCAGACAAGTTCTGGAACATGCAGTTTTCTGTCAACACTTGCAGTACAATGGCTCCTCCCCTCTTCCACCAGAACTGGAAGGGATCGTAGAGGCTGCCAACCCCAGAGCTCTTGTTTTGCAGAGGCTACAAGAGGGTAGTTGGCACCCGTGCTTCTCCACGTCGCCCGTTTGTCTGGCTGTCTTGTGTGAGTTTCCTATGGCTGCTGCAGCGAATGGCCACACACGTGGTGATGTGAAATAGCACCATTTTGTCATCTGATAGCTCCGAAGTTTAGAAGCCTGAAACAGGACTTGCTGAGCTCAAATCAGGGTGTGGGCAGAGCTGTTCCTTCCACAGGCTCTAGGAGCTGTTCCTTAGCGTTTCCATCTTCTAGAGGCTGCTAGTTGTCCTCGAATGACAGGTCCTTTCCATTTTCAAAGCCAAAAATGACCCCTCGAAACTTACTCAACTCTGATTGCTCCAGCATTGTCTCTCCTGCCTCATTCTTTCATCTATAAGGACCTCTGAGATTATGTTCAGCTCACCGGATAAGCCAGGATAATCTCCCCATCTCAAGAGCTTTCAACTAATTGTATCTGCAGAGTCCTTTCTGCCACGTAAGGGAACTTATTCACAGGTTCTGGGGACTAGGATTGGGACATTTGTAGGACAGAGGGCAATATTCTGCCTGCCACACCTGCTACCATGCCATCTGCCTTTGGGTACATCCTCAGGCCAACGCCATCCCCCTTGTGACCCAGCATCTCCTGTACCCCATGGTCACAGTAGTTGTCACCTATCTGTATAGCTGGTTCATCATCTGGCCCAGGTAGGCCTTGACTTCCTCATGGCCAGGGCCCAAGCATCAGCACATTCCGGGCACTCAGTGAGTAGGTCAGGATGCTTCCCCAGCTGAGAGGGACACACTCCATCTCCACTGCTCCACTGCCCTGTTCTCATTGAGGGACTGAAGGGGCTCCCTGCAAGGCTTGGCATGAGACTTGCCATGAGATCGGGCCTCGTGGAATTTAGGAGAAACCCCAGCCACTTCCGTACCTTCAGTCTCCTGGCGTGTTAACAGTGTTTAAACCGGGTTGTAAAGTCTGTGCCTCTGTAAGATGTGTACAAGCAGCAACCAACTCATATCACCGTCATGCTATGCAGCAGATACTGCTCTGCATCACTTATCACAGGCTGTGTGCTTCAGATTTGTCATTCAGGGTGTTCTGTAGCGGTGCGGTCCCAAATTCAGACTGCCACACACAGCTGTGTCCCGCTATGGACTGTGTCAGAAGTTTAAATGTTTAACTCTAGGCCTTCCGTGAATAGCGTCTCCTGGTCATGTGCTCAGGCCTCTGGCTCTGGGGAGAGGCCATGCTTGGAATAAAAGCTGGAGGGAAAACCTGCAAGGTGTGGTTCAATGGTCTAGATCAGACCTTGGGCAAGTTATGTCCCTCTTCCAAACTGTGCAGTCACCTGCCAACAAGGGCTTGGAGCCCAGCACCTTGAAGTTTCATTCTCACCAACAGCTTGTCTTGGTCAGCTTGTGCCCTAACAAAATAATACAGACTGGGTGGCCCACGGAGCAGACATGCGTCTCATGGTTCCAAAGCCAGACCAAGTCCACGGTCAAGGTGCTGGCAGGTTTAGCTCCTGGTGAGGACTGCTTGATTTGCAGATGGTAGCCATCACATGACCCCACGTGGTGGGAGACAGGGAGCTCTGCTCTCCTTCCTCTTCTCATAGGACTCTAATTGCACCCTGAGTGCCACCCACCCCGCCCGACCCTTGACCTCACCTAAACATGTCTCCTCCTAAACGCCCTGCCTCCTCATCCCATCACGTTGGTGACTGGGACTTCGATGTCTGAGTTTTCAGGTGACACACTCAGCCCATTACGGTTCTCTTACCTGGAGCGCTCTGTTATAGATCCTGCCACCTAGTTCCTCGTACAATGCATCCTCGTGTAGCCACAGCAGAAGTTTGCTTCCAGCTTGAGCTGGTCAGTGATGACATCAGTGTCATTGATGGACACACTAGCAGTTTCCTTCCACTGTCCCCATCATTCAGAGCCCCACAGAATCCCAGAACATTGGCTCCATCCGAGGTCCAGAGAGGGTACACTGTCTTCCCTGTGGTCTGAGACAGGGCTTGGGTACCAAGTCTCCCAACTGCTTGCCCCCTAATATTTCCACTATCACATATCAGTTGGTTTCTTGCTCTGTAGTGAGTCCAGAATGGGAAAGCTCTGATGTTTTGGGGGGGGGGGGGGGACAGGAGCCAAAAAAACATCGTAAACAGTTGAAAACAATTTGTATGTTTAAATGTTATGTGCTTTTCTGTATGCGTTCTGTTATAATAACAATAATACATTTTAAAAGTCACAAATAAACAAAACTGAAGAAGTAAGAGTTCCAGGTCCTAAGCCAAGAACCTGAGCTTTTCTGGGCCTGCTCTTCCTCTACCACCTCTTTCTACCCTCTCGGCTCACCGAAGCCCCTCCACAACCTCCAGAACCGCAGGCCTGGCCTAGGCCATCTATTCATTCATTTGCTCATCCACTTAGCAACCTTGACAGTTCCACTATACTTGACACCCCCTGTACCACTAGGTTGCCGTTAATGACACAGTGGAATAACGGCAAAGTGCACGGGCCCAGGATCCAGCAGAGACCCGGGTTCAAGTCTGCCCTTGCCTTCTCATGCACAGCCTCAGACCTTCCTTTGCAAAGGAGAAGGACAGATCTGGGCCAGGCCTGCAAATTCAAATGCATCCAAGAGCCAGACAGGTGAGTGGGATGAGCGAGGCTAGCCAGCCGGAACCAGCATTGGCACCTTGGCAAATGAGAGAGTGCATACTCAGCCTAAAAGGGACAGCCGCCACTGAGCTCCAGCTGATCACTCCCATGCAGGAACATGGGCTCAGTGATTTTTCCTGCTTCCATTTTATTTTTCTAAGAAATGTTGGAACTCTTGATTTCTATGAGACATTTCCAAATAGTTCAAGCCATTATATAAATGAAAGAAAGCATGTCCGAGGGCCAGATCCAGCATCAGCTGTAACAGTGGTTACCCCCACCCCTCCCCATCTTACCCAAGACTAGCGCAATGCTGGGTGTACAAAATTGAACCCAGCAGTATGTGCTTATTGAACAACCTGGAGCTGCAACCTTTAATGACATTTCGGACTCAGTTATGAAGTGGGTGCAAAAAGCCTGTGGTTTTTGGAAAAATGGTTATAATATTTGGTGAAGAAGCTGATGAGCCTAAAAGCTCTGAGCAAGACCACTGGCCTGTAATTTATTCTTCACCTTATTCAGGTAAGAGAAAACAGAGTCGTGCAAGAGGAGAGCTAGACCATTTGTCAAAAACCACACTGCACCAGCCCCTTCTGGCCTAAATTAATTCACTTCTCCAAACTATAAATTTCTTTCTCATCCTTTTTCTGTCCCTCCTTCATTGCATCTTGCTCACGAGGAGAATTTAACAGAGGACTCCAGGACACATCTCACTTACCAGGGGCAGGGCTTGGGCTCAGGGCAGAAAAAAAGTCCATTATTACAGAATCTGTGACTCTAAGGGTGGTCACACTTTCTGCAGTGGAAGGGAACACAAAGAAACACTTGAGCCTCGTGGCAGCAGCCCTAGTTTCTTCCCTGGAGGGAAAATGGGCCATTATTCTCCTTGTGCTCCATTCCCACCAGCCATCCGCTTAACCTCCAGCAGAGAGAGGCCGCATTTCCTAGCAGGTCTCCTTGCTGGACACTCCAACAACATATTAGCATATTTTGCATTTAAAAGGAACTTGGGAAATGAATTAAATGATTGGCATAGTGTTTCAAAAGGTTTTTCCAAACTACTAGTAATTACGTGGTTTTAAAATTCACCATTCCTGCCTGAAATGCCCTCAGCCTGGCAGCCAGCTTAGTCAGGGGACCTCATGCCAGGCGGGGGCATATTTTAAGGCTCCTGATACCCAGCAATTGCCTGAACGGTACCTGGAGACTTGCTACAGAGAACCTTGCCCTAGATTTTTAGCAGAACTTGCAGTTCATTTTCCTCCCTTACAGAGCTGAGATTTATGCCAATTCAAACCCTCTGTTTAGGAGAGGGCCTGGGTCAGCCTTTTCACGGTCTGTTGGGGCGCCAGGCGGTGTAGACATGATTGGAATCCTGACACTGAGCTAACAGAGGTGGAGAGTGGAGATGGGCGCCAGGTTGTGTGGCTCCCGAAACACAGCAGTGCTCTGGCCAAAAGTGCTCTGTGGAGGGGTGAACATCTTTTGAAAGGCAGAAGCTTCCAAAACGTGCTTGGGAAATACCGCTCAGGTCCAACCTGTCTGTTTTTCAGGTGAGAGAGAGAGAACCCAGAAAAACTATGAGATGCCAGGGTCTCAGATCATTTTAGTCTTCCGTGAGAGTAGCCTCAGATCCCCCTGGCCCTTGCTGTAGATTTATTAATTTTACGAGTTCTTAGAAAAGAAAAATTAATGATTTGGGATTGGATAGAGGTTGCAAGTATGAAATGGAAGAACTTAGAAAATGACAATTGTGGGAGAATCTCAGGTTTTATGGAATAATGGAGTTGTTATTAATATCATTAATGGTGATTAGAATACTGTCAATAATCACTAATGTTTGCGTGCTTCCTTGGTACCAACTGCTCTGCCAGGTGCAGAACCTGTGTTACTTAATTCTCAACTCTTTTGAGGAAAGTTTAAAGATTGAGCATCCCTAATCTGAAAATTCAAAATTCGAAATGCTCCAAGTTCTGACACATTTTTCCCACATTGTTTTACTGGTGTTTTATAGTTGTACATACTGATGGGATTTGTTGTTACGTATTCATACACGCACACAACATATCAATATAATTTGGTCATCAGCCCTCCCCAGCATTTGCCCCCTCCCTCCCTGCCTCCTGCCACTCCGTTCCTTTCCTCTACTGATCTCCCATTGATTTTTAGGAGATCCACCCCCACCTTTGTTTTCCTTCTTCCTCTCTAGCTTCCTGCCTATGACAGACAACAGATGACCCTTGACCTTCTGAGCTTGACCTATTTCTCTTAACATGATGATCTCTAGTTCCATACATTTTTCCTGCAAATGTCATAATTTCACAAAATCCAAATTTTTCTGTGTTCATAACGTGATGCCACAGTGGAAAATTTCATATCATGAAGTTTTATTTCATGTACAAATTAAAATTATTATATTTTTATATGAATTTCTTTCAGTCTGTATTATTAAGCACATATGAAACAAATGGATTCCATATTTAGAGCTGGGTCTCATCCCTAAGATATCTCAAAATTAAAAAAATAAAATAAAATAAAAATCTGAAATGTTTCTGGTCCCAGGCATTTCAGATAAGGGATACTCCACCTGTACTAATTAATATATCCTTGCTTTGCCCATAAGAAAACAGAGACTAACAAGGTTTAATCTCCCAGATCCTTGTGACCTCAGAGTGAGAATCTTTAGACGGGAAAGGAGAGAAGTCACAGGAAAAAATTAGGAGGTCAGAGTATCCAGCCAGCGGAGCCCTTGAAGGTGACAGGAGGAGGAGAGTGGACTTGGGGGAGAGCAGCGGGGCACCATGTGCAGGGAGCAAGGCACCTCTGTGTGGTGGACACCGATGACCATGGCGGGGCAGCTCTGAGCTGGGCTCAGAGAAGAATGAAACCAAATCCCTGCTCTTTCAGGACAGGAGTGAGAGAGTGTGTGTGTGTGTGTGTGTGTGTGTGTGTGTGTGTGTGTGTGTGATGGAGAAGAGGAAGGGAGAGGAGACCCCCACCCGCCCCGTGCCGGTGGGTGAGTGCAGCCCTCAAAGCAGCAGAGCCACATGGAGTGAAAGTGAAACCCGAACCTGAGAAGGTGGGGACCTGTGACCCCTGAATGGCTCCACCAGCACCTCGCTGAAGCCACGGGAGAGGCTGCCCCTCCAGCATCCCTCACTGGGAGCAGCCAGGCTCCCCATGATGACCGTGGGGGACGTGGCTGTGGGAGCCGCACGGGAGGGCCCTGGACGCAGCTCCAGGCTGCACAATGAGAGCAGGGGCTGCTGGGAGGGGCACATGGTTGGCTTCACCTCAGCTGTTCCCTGCCTTGCTGGCATGATGGATGGCGCCTGTGAAACCTCCTTCAGGGCCATTCTCATTGGGAGTATAAACAAGAGACAGGGAGTGTGGGCTTTACCAGGGTCCTGTGGGCTGGTTTTTTTTGTTTTGTTTTGTTTTTTTACATGGAGCACCCAAGAGATGGCAGATTATAATTCACTTATCCACTACAAATGCAGGGTGTGTTGATCTTTTTTTAAGCAGTCATTAAAACACTACATTTCAGAAAAAAAAAGGAAATGTTTACTTAAGTCTGAGCCAGAGATTGAAGATAATCTTAGACAAGTGTTTTAATGATGGCTATAAGTTCTGTGTGATAATAAAGGGAGATGCTTACATGAGATGGGGTAAAACAAGGCACATAATGTGTATGTGCAGTAGAATCACATCTTTCAAGGCACCCAGTTGTGCCCAAAGTCAGAGAAGTTAACTAACTTGCCCAAACTCACACAGCTAATCCAGGATTCAACCCAAACAGAGTGGTCATCTTTTTTTTGTTTTTTTTTAAAGAGAGAAGGACAGTGAGAGAGAGAAAGAGAGAGAGAATCAATTTTTATTGAGTTTTTCCCATGGCTTTCGTTGCTCTGACACTTAATTGTGTACATGGGTGCTGGGGTTTGAACCTGTGTACTCGCACCTGGCAAGTGCCTTAACCACCGAGCCACCACTCCAGCCCCAGAGTGGTCGTCTTAATCACAAGTTCTCTAAGCTTCCAAAGGCATCTTATGATGCATTTCAGCTCCAGATCCATAAATCCAAAATAATTAGTTTAAATCGACAAACTGTGCATTTAAACAATCTTTTACTCTCATTGTCATTGAGAGACTCCAGACGTTTCGGCAGTGGTTAGAGCTGGCTAGTGAACGGTAATAGCTTTTTCTTTATGTGTGAACTCTGGTTAAAGCACCGGTATTCCCTTTATAAGGATGTTCGTGTGTCCATGCGTCTAAACAGTGGGGAAACGGGGAGAGCCATCTGGAAATCCCCCCACCTGCGGCGGGAGCTGGAGAAGGCACTACCTCCATTTGCATTTGATGGTCAAGCTGGTCAAGGTAGAATTGAGCCAAATTAAGTTTTCAAATTCCTAGTGGGTTTTTGAGGTGGGGAATGAGACTCTGGGATTTTAAAAATGCATTTCAGTAATGCTGTCACATTAGAGCTTCATTCCTGTCCCTTGGGCTGGCCACCAAGTAAACAGCTCAATTTCCAGCCCCGCTGGAGGTACAGAACGCAGCTTTCACGCTGGCCAACAGATGATGGCTCCTGTCTCTGTCCTGCTTAATGGCTTTTAGTACCGTTAGGTTAGGGCTGGGAAGAAAGGAACTGGCTTCCTCTTACTCAGCCAAAAGGAAACACGGGGAGATCGGTCCACTCCAGACAGCCCCTTTCTGCTCAGGTTACTGAGCCAGAGTCCAGCCAAGTCCCTTTCACTCCTTCAGAGGCCACGCGAGTGGGGACAGGGGTGGGCGGGAGAGACCCGGGAGCTTTGTGTTTGAGGTTTGTGAGCGGAGAGGTTTGCATTTCTCATAGACCAGGTCTTCAAGCGGCTGCACACAACACCAGCTCCAGCTCCATGCAGGGATCGGGAGCAGCCTTCAGCCTAGAGAGGAAGCACAGGGCGCCAGGTGTCAGGGGACTTCTCGGTGGGAACCTCTGCAGTGGAACGGCAGCAAGCCAGGACATGCGTGACTTCCATGGGCTCTCCCTGTGTCTGCGTAAGAGAAACCTATTAACGTTCCACTGCATGATTCTGAGATTCATCACTATTTCCTCAAAAATAAGTTACTAAATGTCTATCCCAGCAGCATTTATACAGCAGAAAACTGGGGAAAGGAAAACAGTTTCCATTAAAAAGTGAATAAGCTGGGTGCAGTGGCGCACACCTGTAATCCCAGCAGCTGGGGAGGCAGAAGTAGGAGGATCACAAGTTCAAAGCCAGCCTCTGCAACTTAGCAAGGCCCTAAGCAGCTTAGTGAGACCTTGTCTCAAAATTAAAAATTCAGAAAGAGCTGGGGATGTGGCTCAGTGGTTAAGCAACCCTGGGTTAAATCCCCGGTACCAAAAAAAAAAGTGAATGGTAACATAATGCAGGCATTCCATACACCCGTGTTTATGTGATAGAAACCTTCAGTCTATTTAAAAGTAATGTGATGAGGGAAAAAGTGTTAAATGTTAAATGCAAGATAGATACTGAATACAGAGGCTTTATTTTTTTAAGAGAGAAGGACAGTGAGAGAGAGAGAGAGAATCAATTGTTATTGAGTTTTTCACATGACTTTCATTGCTCTGACACTTGGTTGTGTATGTGGGTGCTGGGGTTTGAACCTCTGTACCTGCGCATGCCGGGCAAGCGGCATAACCGCCAAGCCACCGCTCCAGCCCCCTGAATACAGAATTTTAAAAACACATGCACCCCTAATGAAAAGCAAAGCAAAATGCTAACACCATATAAAATCCCCAAACAGTACATCAGAAATGATTCTTTTTCTTCTTTTATTTCTAAATTTATCACAAAGGGTTTTTGTGCGTGGTGATTCTGGAAGTTTTATTTCGAAGCAGGAAACCATCGTGTACCCTCGTTGCTCTTTCTTTCTGTCTCTCTCTTCTTTTGCTGTCTTTCTGTTTTATCTTGTCACACACAAGAATGTGCGGTTGTGTCTGGGAATCGTGGTGCTTCCCCCAGCCCGGCGTCCTCTTGCTCCTGGGGAGACCAGCAAGCTGCAGGCGCCTGGGATTTCGATCCCGCCCCATCTGCACTGAGCTCACCCGTGAGCTCATCTGAACCTTCTTGGACTTGTTCGTATTTTTAGCTGGGACAGCCTCTCGGGCCCAACAAGTTCCATGTGTTTTCCGCTCTCTGTGTGAAGTGCCACGGCCTGCCGGAGTCCTCAGATGGCCTCCTGTCACTCTGAGGGGTCCTCCCTGCTTTTTGCATTTCCGGCACAGAGGGAACAAAACATGCCGAGCCACGACGTGAGGAACGCGCGTCTGCACACCCACCGAACGAGTAGAATTGCAGGACTTGGTGTTGCAGGGCTTTTAGAAGTTGTTTAGGCCAGTGTTTCTTCTTTTTTCTTTTTCTTTCTTTTTTTTTTTTTTTAATAAAGAGAGAGGGACAGTGAGAGAGAAAGAAAGAATCAATATTATTTAGTTTTTCATGTGGCTTTTGTTGCTCCGACTCTTCACTGTGTACGTGGTGCTGGGGTTCGAACCCATGTCCTGGTGCATGCCAGGCAAGCACTGAGGCACCACTCCAGCCCCAGGCCAGGGTTGATTTAAAAGTCCACATCATGGAACTCGGTCTTTCCAGAACCAGCGGAAATTGTACCGTACTCAGGGCACAGTGACATGGCTGCCTAAATTATCACAGTGTCATGGTTTGGTTTGGTTTTTGCCCTGGCCTGGAATCCGATGACAATGGGACCCTTGTTTTGTTCAGAAAGTCCAGCCATCGTGATGTGCGCATGGTTATTTTGTCAATGGAGAAATTAACTAATAGAGAGAGAATCTTTTAAAATTTGGATTGTGGAGAAGGTAGCTTCTGCTTGCACTGTGCTGATCTGGGCTAGACCTGTGTTGGGAGAGGGCAGGAATGTTGTAGCACTGACGGACAGATGAGAACATGGGCCCCAAGTGGCTGCCTGACCCCTGCAAGGAGGCTGTTGTCTGGGCCTGTGGGCCTGGAACCCAGGTTGCCTGACTCCCGGGGCTGTGCATCTCCAAAGCACCTCCCCTATCCCTCTGTTTAAATCCCATTCCTGAGATAAATGATTCCTGTACTGGAATAACGGAATGTACTGAACGGAATGAATTTGTGCAAGTTCCAACCATGGACCTTTTTGACCGAGTCTTCGGTTTGGAAAATGATGGACTCTTTTAGTTGCTTTTCTCCCATCTTGGTATATGGAAACAGTCTTCCAGATTTGACAGCATGCAGGGGGCAAGAAGATAGACCCTGGACGCTGAGAGTCTGGGCTCAGCTGCGGACATACTGGTCTGTGATCCCAGGATGAACTCCTCTGAGCATCCGTTTTCCCAGCTGCAAGATGAAGAGTAATGATAGTATCTGCCTGAAAGGCTGTTGTGAGGATCCCCCTACCTCAGGAACGAAAAGCCCTCGTCCCAGCCCAGAACCCGGAACATAATAAACACAAGGTGATGCTGTCACCAGGGTCCGCCTTGTTACCATTGGCTTCCATGGAAAGACCATGGCCAGCATGTAGCAGCAGCTTTGGAGCATTTGCGTGGCTGGACCCGTGGCGTTACTCCTTGTCATACGCTTTGTCTTTAGGATACAATAAAAAAATTGCTCCCCATTCTCTTGGTACCCATTTCAAAGCAGGAAAAGTGAGGCCCTGAGAACCTCACTTTGATCTTGAACCTTGTTTTCAAGATCACATAGCTCGTCAGGGCTATGTCAGTCAGCTCCCCCACACTATAACACAATACCAGAGATAACTAACTTCTAAAGAAAAAATGGTTGTTGTTTTTGCTCACAGTTTTGGAGCTTCCCGCTCAAGATGGGGCAGTCCCACTGCTTTGGGCCTTGGGTGGGCATAACAGGGGGCAATGCAGGGAGTGCTGGGGGAACAAGCTGCTCACCTCAAGGCTAGGAAGCAAAGAGAAAGAGGAAGAGGCTGGGGTCCCACAGGCCCCTCAAGGACAAGCCCCCAGTGACCTAGGAAGCCCCTCCTCCTAAAGCGCAGGGCACCTTTCAGTAGCACCACCTGCAGGACCAAGCCTTTAGCGCATGGGCCTTTGCAGGGCACTCAGCATCCAGACCAAGCAAGGGAAGAGCGGGAGGAAGTGCCACCCTTTCAGCCCAGTCCACCTGCCTAGCTGTCTTCACGCCTAGCACCCTCATCCCCCAGAGGAAAACAGGGAGAACTAGGAGAAACAGCCAGCCAGTCACGTGGAACCTCGTCTGGATCCCTGAGCATGCCCCACGTGCTTGGTTATTCTCTGACTTAGCGGCACCAGGTCCTAAGGCCTCAGAAGGGCTGGTGGGCTCTGCTTCTCTTTCTTCCTTTCCCCACCTCACCGACGGCCCTCTAACCCCACCTGAGAAGCCTGGAATGGATGACGGAGATACCAGGGGACTGCAGAACGGCCAGAAGTGGCGGGTGGGTCCTCCCTCTGATCTCCAGAGACACACCACAAAATTCCCTGGGCACTTAGCACCTAAAAGCCCTTTCCAGGTCTCTCAGGCTCCTGTCCCCCAAGCCTCCCTGCCTGAATGGACCATATTCTGGGGATGCAAAAGGAATCTGCTTCCTGCCGGTGAGCAGCTCGGGTCAGGTGCAAAACGGTTCTTGGTAGCACTTCAGGCAGAAGGGCACCTGAGCAGAGGCTCAGAGCTGGCCACTTAATCATGTCAGTTGCTTTGGGAGTGTCCCGTCTCTCCAGCTAGACTCTAAGCAGTTTACAAGACATCATAATGAAGCCTCCTCTTTCTTCCCTAGTCTCTGCGCTTGTGGGGCTGATGGAGTTGGAAAAGCACCTTCACGTTTGTGATTATATTTGACCTGCTCAACAGCTTTGTGAGGTTGGGCAACTACCCATTTTACAGACGAGGAAACTGAGTCCCCTAGAGGGTGAGTTAGTGGCTCAGCTACCCAGCGACCAAGCTCATCTTGCACTCAGATGTGAGGTCTGACTCCAGGTCCACCCTGCCTGTCACCCCCTGGGTAGCACCGGGCTCAAGAGCCCATTCTTAGAGACACAGAGAGGGCCACACTGGAGGCTCACAGAAGGGCCGCTGGCTTTGGAAGCAAGACCTGTAACTCCAATTCCCACTCTTGTCAGGTGTGGACTTGGGACAGTCGCTTCTCTTTGGGAATGAATTCGTTTCCCTAATTGGCAAACAAGAAGGCAGTAGAAGACTCCGTCTCGTAAGCCTGCAGAAGTGAAGCTGAGGACATTGCATTGGTCTGCAGTCCTACCAGGCCTGGCTCCGCTGTCCCCGTCCCCCTCCTCCATCCCTGGACTTTTCTCTCTCAACAAACTCAACAGTGCTCAGAAGAATAACCTAGGAAGCGTGACAAAAAGCTGAATCCCAGGCTTCACCCCAGAACCTAATGACTGAATCCCTGAGAGATGGGACCCAGGAACTCGCCTTGCCCTCCACCCGTCCTGGGAAGTTCGGTGACCAGCCAGACATGGCGGTGTTGCCAAAGCTCAGGGATTCTCAGACTTTGATAGGCAGATCCCTCAATCATGTGGCAGGCTTGCAAAATGGCTGAGCCCCACCCCCAGGATTTCTGCTTCAGTAGGTCAGGCGTGAGACCCCAAAATTTTCATTCCTAACAACTTCCAGGGTGGTGTGAGAACCACACTTTGAGAACCATTCCCAGCTCATTCCCTGAGAACCCAGCTAGCATGCGAGCAAGCGGAGTCTACTCACGGGCAAGGGTTGGTGAGAGGCAGCCCTGTGAGCATGTGGACTGTTCAGAAGAAAACTCAAAATTATTGAGATAATTACAGTTAGAACTGCTGTCTGGTCTGACATGCGCCACATGCCAGGCTCTGATATATCACACAGGGTTTGGAGATTCACAGGTCAAGAATCGATGAGATTAAGCCCTCGTCTCAGATGACACAACACATATGATCAGAACTTTCTAGCACAAAGTTTGGGCTTATTACTTTGTTGTCTCGTCACTAAGAGTGACTTTTTCGTGGGAATTTCAAATCAGGTTCAGCGAGGGGCCAGCATGCAGGCTGGGGGTGTGTTTTTGGTTGGAGGAGACTTTCATTAGTCCCCCACAAATTGTACCCTGTTGATGGTGGCCTTTTGCCCACGTGGTGGGACAGCCCGGCTCAGTAACTCACGGCGTAACCCACATTTAAGGGTCCCCTCGTGTACATAGAGACCATTCCGTATCAATAGGGCTTGTTGCCTCTCTAGCATGCTGAGCTCCTTGGGTGGAAATGGTGAATTTCCACTGTACCTGGGGAGATTCCCACAGCCAGCCTGCAGGCCCATGTCCTCCTGTGTGCAGAGGTGGGACATAGAGCAGCACCCCTGGCTGCTATCGTCACTGCTGCTTCTTCCCAGAGGGTCCTGGCAGCTGAAGAACTTCTCAGCTTCTAACCACAACACTTCAAGGCTGGAAAGTTTCTCCGTGTGTGTGTGTGTGTGTGTGTGTGTGTGTGTGTGTGTGGGTGGTGCATACTTGGTTTAAATTGCAGAAGGACAATGGCTGTTTTTCATAAGACAGAATCGCTGATTCTGGGAACCCACTGAGCACGCTCCAGCCCTGTAAATTGGAACATAAGGCACGAAGGAGTGGAGCTTAAAGTGAAGGAGAATCCACTAAGACTGCCTTGCATTCGTGGGCTTGGTGGCCTTGTACTCGCCAGCCCTCATTATCCGTATTCCTCTCCCACAGGCATACACGCTCCTGTGTTCCTGGTCCTCTTGCCCCCACACATACCTAAGGTGAAGTCAAAGAACGTGGGCTATAAAAACAGACAGAAGAGACTTAGAACGCTCCTTCTCACTGCGGGGTGGCCTAGAGCCCGTTGCTTAACCTCTCTGTGCTTCTGCCTTCTCTTCTGGATGATAATAATACCTCTTAACCGTGCCCTGCAGATTAACAAAGGAAAAGCAGAAAAAGTGCTTAACACAGGGACCAGCACAAAGCAAGGGCTTAATAAGTGCTGTCAAGTGCTACAGAACATGTCAGAGAGGATGCTGAGGGTCACGCTGCGGACCTCAGTTCCAGGAGGGACTTAGCAGGTTTGTGTTTAAATGAGATCCCACTAGGCCTCCAGTGTTCTGACCGCTGACTTAAAACTCGGGTTTTCTACTCAGAGAAGAACAAGCATTGCCCAAGTTCTCAGCACAGTGTAGCCGGACTGTTACCGTTGGAATAATGAAATGCCGTTGCGGGGGTCCTCGAGGAGACCTTGTGTGTGTAAATACCCTTACATCAAAAAACCTGAAGTTGCAAACAGCGAAAGGTACAGAAACGCCGGAGCTGGAAACCATTGAAATAAGCGTAAAACACCGAAGCCTAATCGTAAGCAGGGCAGAGGTTCCTCCGTGCAGAGCTTCCTAGTTTGCGAAGCATTTTTATGAATCCCTACTCCGGTGCTCACAGCCGGCCTGGAAGGGTGCTGTTATTCTGCCCATTGCACAGGCGAAGGGCAGTCTCAGCCAGGCAGCCCAGCCGGGGGCAGGAGGAGAGAGACAGGTGTGCGTGGAGAGACAGACAGGAGCCACACCACACAGGGCCTCGAGTGTTTTGCTGTGAGTTCGGGGTGGGGGGAGCCTTGATGCAGTAACAGGAGAGAACCAGGATCTGATGCCCATCCTGAAAGGACCCCTGGCTGGAGTGGACCCATAGAGGCCGCTTTGGAGCCTGCTGTGGAGGTTCAGGCAAGAGCTGCGAGCTATGGATGGATCTGGTGACAGGTGGAAAGTAGAAGGACAGGCTTCCTGTGGGTGTGGGTGGAGAACCCAGGAGGCTCCCAGTTCTGGAGTGACTTGAGGGAGGCTGATGGTGGAGGAGTTTTGCAGGGTGCAAGGAGCTGGGATCCCTGTGGGTTTGTCAGTTACAGCCATGTAAGCACTCGGCAAGGAGAGCGGTCCCTTCACTCCGCCTTCTCTGGCAGAGGGCAGGTCACATTGCCCTGCTCCTGGGCACCGAATCAATGCTTCCTGTGAGCTGGGGGCGCTCAGGCCCATCCCCGCCCAGGCTGTCCACAAAGAATGCTGCTGCTGGCTTCCAGAAGCCCTGTGCTCCTTCCGCCGCCAGGGAACCAGGGAGCAACTAATGCCCCTGCTCAGAATGTTGGGCCTGCTACAGGAAACGAACAAACCCCCCATGTCCTGCCTGCTAGTGTTGCAGGCTTTGGGTTTCTTTTTCCTTCACCAAACTCCACGGGATCTTTCCTCTGCTAACATTTGAAAGCCATCCTTTCTTCTTAAAATATTGTTCTCAGGCCTTAAATAACCTTTACCCTCTGATGGCTTCCGCATTGGCGAAGCCTAGTGAAATATTACAATAACATCAAAAACAATAACAAGCATTTACAGAGTGCCGTTCCATTAAAAGGCCTCTTTCATAAGCATTACTTGATTTTACAAAACCTCCAAGGTGAGAGACTTGGCGTGTTTAACTCAGTTCGAGATGCTGAGGAATGGAGCAGCCATGAGCGTGTTAATCCATGATAATAGCAGCACTTTGAAAGGGAAAGAGGGGAACTGGGTAAGGTTCTCGGAGCAGGGCCTGGCACAGGAGTGCCACGGGGATCATCGTCAAGGTTTCCACGGAGAGAAGCTAAGGCGCCCGAGGCTGCAGCGTGCATGCCCCACTGTGCAGCCCGTCCACAGCTATAAGCACTGTCCTGGGGGCCACTCTCCAAAGAAATCTGTTCCCCAGGGAGCTCCTGGGGAAAGGACCGGTCCTTGGGACCACCTTGGCGGTACTGTGGGAGCTTCCCCGCCTCTCCCCTAGCCTGAAATCACTGCCCTTTCCCAGTGCAGGTGGGGTGACAGCACCACGCAGGCCACTCTGCACCTGTCCTGCCCTTCCTGCCACCACTGATGGCCTCCTCTCCCGGTCATTTTCCAGTTCTCCTCCTGTCTCTGCCACCTCCTTTCCATCCACCTCCCCTGTTCCCACTGCCCTTCTCCAGGGGTTTCTGCAGTCCCCAGCCCCAAGAGCCCTGTGGACAAGCACATGACATCAGGCATCCCAGGTCACTTCCACATAGGCCCCCTGGCTGGCTCCCCTAGCTGGCGCCCCTGTCGGGTGGAGGGAGGTCAAGGTTTTGGCCTGGACCTTCTCGCTCTCAACCCCCTGTGCTGGCCCAGGTCACGCCCAGAGCAGGTGTGCACACTGCACCACTGGCTTCTAAAAAGTACCAAGGTCATGATCGCCAGAACCGCCTCTGAATGGGGGCTTGATGATCATGGTCATCCACTTGGGGGACTCGCCCTGCCTTCTACAGGTGGCACCATGTCCCAGTACATGGGACACCAAGGACAACCAGAGCACCCACCTTCCCTCGCCACACTCTCACTCTTGGTGCTGGCAAATCTCTGCCTCTTAAATGTGGCTCTCTGCAGGTCACATCTGGGGACCAAGAATGTGACGCCCCCTAAGTCGTATGGTTGTGAGTGGAGGGGTGTCAGTGTGGGGGGGGGCAGTCATGCAGTGTTGCGCCCAGGTTGACTCTGCCTCCTAATGTGCTCTCTGAAGGCAGCTCCCAAGGCCACAGGGTCTGCCTGGGAGAGCTCTTCAAACAAGGGTCCTCTTTTGGCTGAGTCAGTTCACTGAGCGTGTTCAAAATTTGAGGAACGAATGAGTGACAGGGGTATGAGTGTGGCCTCCTGTTGTGCGTCCTCCTGAGAGAGCCAGCCTGCTGAGCCAGCCCTGTTCCCCAAGCAGCCACCAGCGCTGAGCCCCGCCCCCTCGGCCTGTTTCTGCAGCAGGCTGCCTGAGTCATCACCACTGGGTCCTCCCTCTCTGCCTTCCCCCAAGCCTCTGAATTTGTTTCAGCCCAGTGGCTCCCTCCACTGACCTGAATTTAATTATTTCATTCTTTATAAATAGAACGCTATCCCGGTCCCCTGTTCTCACCCCCACTCCCCAAATTAACTGACTTCTCCTCATTAAGGGCTCTGAGAGCAAGGCCCTGTGTGGGAACCCCTGCAGTTCCCATTCCCAGGCCTGATCTGCTTGTGACCTCCTCGGATCTCCCTCAAATAATGAAGATTTGGCCAGGCAGGGGGTGGGTGAGGATGTTGTCTCTGGATTCCCAATATTTGGCTTTTTTTGTCCAGTAAAATATTTTCCTGAGCATCAGAGGGAGAGGAAGTAGACTCCTGGTGTTTCTTCAGAGACCACTTTGTTTTTCTTTTCCTTTTTTTTTTTAATAGACAGGGACATGAGAGAGAGAGAGAATCAATTTTATTTAGTTTCTCATGTGACCCTCATTGCTCCAATACTTCGTTGTGTACGTGGTGCGGGGTTTGAACCTGTGTCTTCACGCATGCCAGGCAAGTGCTGTAACCGCTGAGCCACTGCTCCAGCCACCAGAGACCATTTCGGACAGTGGCTCAGGAAACCAGCGCTCTCCCGCACTCTGCTCTCAGGCCCCGGGTCCAGGGTGGGCTGGGAACCAAGAGGTTTTCCCCAGGGGTATCATGGAAGGAGGGGGTGATTTGGAAATCCAGCCCCTCCACAGTTCCCAAGGTGCCTCTGAAATCTGTTTACTGAGGCTGCTGCGCCACCTGGGTCTCCTCCCGGCCACTTGTGTGGACCCAGCAGCTGTACACTAATCTCACCAGATGGGATAGGATTCCCCCCGAAGCCCTGTATCGACACTGGGCAGAAGCCTTTCTGGCTTCTTCCAAGGTGCAGAGGTGGGGATGGAGAGTGGGAAGGGAGTTTGGCCTTTCTCCTGGAGGCTGGAGGGAGCCTGGCACTGCTGCTGTCCAGCGTTGTGCTTTAGTGCAGCCTTGGGACGCTGAGCCTCCATTTGTTGGCTTGGAAAATACAGCCTCCTGAGCAAGCCGCCCCAGCACATATCAGACCTTCTCTGCTGCTTGCTTGCTGTGTGACTTTTGGCGAGGCACTTCATCTCCCTCTGCCTGATTTGCCTCCTTGGGTTAGTTTCCTGAGTTATTGTAACAAATTGCCACCAACTAGATGGCTTAAAACAATGGAACCATATCTGTCACAGTTCTGGGGGCTGGAAGCCCAATATCAAGTGTCCGCAGGGCCCTGGTTCCACTGGAGCCCTGGAGGCTCCCTGGGCTTTTCCAGCCTCTGTTTTGTGGCTGCATACCTCCTGTCTCTGCATTGCCCTCTCCTCTGTCGTGAAGCTTCTCCGTGTGTGTCTTAGGAGGACACTTGCTGTCATCCTTAGTGCCCATCCAGATACCCCAGAATGATCTTCACTCAGTCACATCTGCAAAGACATCTTGAGGCGAGGACGTGGACACATTGTTTGGGTGCCACAGTCAACCTGTTGTCCTCGACTGTCCTGAGGAAGCCATGACACCCCTAGTCACGGAGACAGTACAAGTTCAGGTGTCACGGCAAGCCCTGGACACTCACACTAGGCACAATCCTCACTGAGTCAGACTCATTCCCAGTCACCATTGGCGCCATCATCACCACCGCCAGCTTCCTAAGGGACTTCCCAAACTTGACCCATCCGAGATTGAGTCTTTCCCAGGCTTCATCGCCTCAGGAAACAGAACCGTGTCAACCCCAGCAAGCAGATCAGCAGCCTGCAGATGATTCGTGCCTCCTCTCTCACTCCGTTCCATCTGCTGGCTGTTCCGCTATCTCGGTATGTCCCCAACCTGACCGCAGCCTTCAGGACCACCCTGATGCACCCTCAGGGGGCACCCTCCAATTCCAGTAGATGTGAGTGGCGCCTCTGGAGTTAGGCAGTGAGCACTTGAGAGGCCCCGTTGGTCAGAGATGCTACTTCTTGTCCCCTCTACCACCATCCCCTGGGCTCTATTGCAGAGCACAGTGGGAGCCACAGCCGTCCTCTTAGTGTCACGGCTCCATCACGACCTCCTGCACACCCTGGGCTTATCTACTGCCCAAAGAGCTCCTTTTAGAAACTCCCCTGGCTCCAAATCCTCCTCTTGTTCCCTGCACCACCATCCCCATCCCCATGTCACTCAGAGCGAAAGCTCAAGTCCTCATGGGAAACCCCAGATCCACCAGCCCTCCACGCCTCCCTGCAGCCCCGGGGCCTGCGGCTGACCCGGGACGCAACACACGTGCTCTTGCGTTTGCACTGGCTGTGTTTCCCGCCTAGGGTGCTCTTTCCCAGCTTTCTTTATGGTTTTCTTCTCTTACTGCACTCGGATTCTGCTGAGAAGACATCCCCCGAAGGGGCCCTTCCCTGCCCGCCAGGGCATCAGAGCTGTAGGACAACCTACAAATCCCCACCCCCTCATGCTGCTCTTCCTCCATTACGTTTATGGTTCTTGTTTTGTTTTGGTACAATCATCAAATCCAGGGGCGCTTTCCCACTGAGCTACATCCCTAGCTCTTTTTATTTTTGCTTTTGAGGCAGGGTCTTGCTGAGTTGCCCAGGCTGGACCTGAACTTGCGATCCTCCTTCCTCAGCCCCCTGGGTCACTGGGATAACAGGCGTGGCCAGCACGCCTGGCCCTGCCCTTTTCTATTTATTTGTTTATTGAATGGTCTGGCTTTCTAGCTCTGGCTCCTCTGGGGGAAAGACTTCGTTTTGATCACTCCCAAATCCTGCACCATGAGCATTTCCTGGCCTTGGGAATCATTATGGTTTGGATTTGTTTGCATTACCTGATGTCTCCCAACCACCTTGGGGTATTGGTTCTCTAACATCCTTATCTGTCAGGGGCAGGGAAGCTCGGAGAGTAAATAAATGTCCTCTGGATCCTGACTGGTAAGCGTTCCAGAAAGATCTGAACCAACTAGTCTCCCTCCAGACCCCATTTTCTCAACCACCACCTGTCAGCAGGTAGAAGCTGAAGCTCTCTACTTGAGAGGCTTGGAGATGGCAATGCAGCTGAGCAGGTCTCCCTGATTCATTTAGGTCTCCTTCCTGCTTGAGCTTTTAAATTTCGTGGATTCTTTTGGCTCTCTCCCTGGATGATGCGACTGCAGGTGATAAGAAAGGTGTCTGCTAGGCGTCACTGCCTGCTCAGTAACTGTCAGAGTTTTGTGGCCAGAATGTTCCAGAAATAGGGCGTGCAGGCTGCATGTGTCCTCTTTGTCCAGAGCTTTTTGAATGGAATCAAATATTTCAGTGCAGAGGATGCAGAGAGCACTGAACTGGATCAAGTCATTCCCAACTCCATCGCTAAAATACCTGCTGGCTGCAAATACTACTACCTCTGATGTCCTGACTCTTGCCCAGGTGCTAGGTACAAGCCATGTGCTCTATTCTTATAACTCATTTAATTTCCCAGACCACTTTTGGGAGTAAGTACTCTTATTAACCTCAGGTAATACTAGTCACAGAAGCACAGAGACTTCAAATAACTCAGCTAAAGTCACACAGCTAATACTCAGCAGAGCCAGGATGCAAACTCAGCCCATCTGTCCTCTCAGCACAGTTTGTAACCAGTTCTCCATTGTGACTCTCAGCTTCTTTGTCTGTAAATTGTGAGGAATGCACTTGATCATAATTTCCAGCCTAAAAAAAAAAACTATGCTTTTGAGACTGAGAATCTGGTAGGAGTTTTAGGTCACTAGTGTGAATGCAAAAGGAAAGTAGAAGGGAAGGAGGCCCCCTCCGCCCAGAAGACAAGGAAGGTCTGAGCGACCTTCTATCCAGTTCCTGCTCTTGCGGTGCTGTGATCTGCTGCAGTTCTTGCCTCGATGGTTTGTAGAAGCAAGAACCCCAAGTGCACATCTCCCCTCTGAACGCAGCTCTGTGCAGGACAGTGAAACCCAGTGGTCGACCTCAAATGTCGGTCCTTGTTGCATTCACATGGAAGCCCTGTTTGCATAGCCAGGGATACCGCCACCTTGCAGAAGAGGAAACTGAGACCCACGTGGAGAAAGCTGACCTTAAGTCATTTAGCTCCTCCGGCCTCCTAGAGGACTACCTAGTCCAGCCCCAGAGTTTTTCTTTCTTTACTGTCATAATCTTTAAAAACACTGCCTTTGATAGTTCCCAGCCATCTCCCACAGTGCCCCCACCCCAGGTTAGCAATGGAGGCTCATCATGATGGTAGCTGTCCTTTATCAGATGCCCTCAGTGTGCCAGGAGCTGTGCTGGGGGCTTCTTACATTTTACTTCCTTCTAATCCCCACCATGCACCTTTGAGATCCACAACATTATGAGGCCCATTTTACTGAGGAGGTGCTAGAGATAGCACCAACCCAAACCAAAACTGGCAGTACAGGACTATGGCCATATACCTTTGTGCGGTGTGTTCGGACCCCGTGCCCGCTGCGCCTGCCCCTCCAGCGCCCACACCAGCTCCCCTCCTTCCTCAGCCACTCAGTCATGCCCTGTCTTGCTTGGCCATGCCCGCCCTCCTCTGGACCTCACCCTTAGAATGCACATTCCCTGCCATCCTTCTGAAGGGTGGCCTCCCACTGACCCTGCAGGGACCAGGCAGATGCCACCTTTCCAGTACCTGTTCCCCACTCCTCTCTTACTCTGCCCTGGGCACCCTGGATGGCTCTCACACGGTGTCACAGGCACCTCGCACAGCCCATATGTCCATGGGGTGCAGGCAGCAGGGAGAGGTACTACATGCAGAAGGACCAGAGAATGTGTATCCCTAGTCCAGAGTGTGTGCCCAAGGACATTGCAATCCCTCCTTGTTTTTAGCACATCGTGCCAGGCCGACAAAACAAGTCCAGCTGGTTCAGGACCATGAGCCACCAGTTTGAGCCTTCTGTGAGCTCCTCCGGGACTCTGCAATGTCCATGCTAGGGGAGGGAGGAGGGCAAGTCTTCTCTGGCATTCCAGCCCCTCCAGCCCCTTTTTTCTATGCTCACTGCACATTCTGAACACTTAAGGGAAGCAGCAGAGTCGGGGATTAAAAATGGGGGCTTTCATATCAGACATTCAAGTTTAATGCTGACTGCCACTTCTCACCTGCAAAATGGACACAGTGATACCGACCATACCGGGTCTGCATGAGGATTAAAGATTCATGCACGCTCCCACAGGCCCTCATTGCCTGGTGCTTTATTCAAGGGGTGGCCACCACGCGATGCTCTGCACGGACCCAGTGCTGGGTGCTGGGAATCCGGTGGGAAGGATGCAGTGCAGACCCTTGCACTCATTGTTACAGGGGGAGACCGGTCATCAGCAAACAGACATGTGGGCAGATAAATCAGCAACTTGAGAATGGATGTGTGGTGTGAGAAAGTGAAACCACTGGTCAGACAGAGGGTGCAGGGGAGGAAGTTGGAAAGACAGATTAGGAAAGGCCTCATTGGGGAGGTGACTTGACAAGAACTGCTAGCCATGCAAAGACTCTGAGTATTCTAGAAAGAGGGATAGCAGGCGCAAAGGCCTGGTGGTGGGCGTTCATGTTTATTGTGCTTGCTGTGGTGGCATTGCACCCGGCCCCCCTCTGGGCCTACCACCCTTGGGGAGAGGCAGGAGTACTGCCCAGCTGCCCTGGGAATAGCTGGATTCAGATGCAAACCCCAAGTGAGTGGCATTTCCAAGGTGAGAAGCTCAGCCAGGGCGGGAGTGCTCGGGGACGAAGGAGGAGCAGGAGTGGTCAGCATTCCAGGGATGGGGAATTTGGTTGGACAGCCTGGTATCTAAATGACCTTGAGAAACTGCCCAGGCCTGGGGTGCCATCTGGATGACCTCAGCAGTGGCTGACGAGAGCATTGTCACTGCAGTGAGCAGGTTGTCAGTTAGAGAGAATATGCACCCCACTCAAGATATATGGCCTTGGGCAGAAATCCAGCCCTGTGAGTCACAACCAGATGTACATCTTGTCAGGGAAAATCATGGCTGCAGAGAAAAGGGTCATGATTTCCTGGAAACTTCCTGAGTGTGGATGAAGGGTCCCTCTGAGGAGGATGAGCCTGAAGGGCTGGGCCCAGACTGTTCTCCTCCGGGGGTCTGTGGTCAAGGCTTCCAGGGCCCCAGGGGGTGGGAGTTGTTGCCATTGGACTGGCCAGGGCATGGTTGGTGATTGTCTTTCCTCTCCTCCCCCAGCATCCCCAGAGCCTCCAGGCTTCTGAGAGGTCCACGTGCCTGTGGGAAAGGGTGCTGCTCTGGAATGGGGGACCCTGAGTCCTCATCCCACAAACTTGGGTTCAGTTCCGAGGACTTCCACAAATGCAGCTTCTCTGGTTCTTGGTTCCCTCGTCTACAAAATTAGGAGAAAAATTGGGAGCTCTCCAAGGCTCCACCCAGCTGGAACCCCCAAGCTCTTCCGTCATTTCCCTCCTAGTAGATGGGAGAAACCGAGACCCAAGAGCTGGGACTTGCTCAGAGCCGTCCAGATCCGGTGGGGCTGGAGCTCAGGCCACCGCTACCTCTGTCCCTTCCACAGTGCTCCCAAGCCCTTCCTCCTGTCCCCAGCCACTAGCTCTGGATGCTTCCTTCCCTTCCTTTTCCTCTACCTGAGCTTCTTTCCTGCCAGACCTGGAGGTTTGGCCACCTTGGGATGACATTCCTACCTGGGAGCGTGTGATCCCGACTCAGAACCAAGATGGGAACTGGCATTGACATTAATCAGGCAAGACCTCCTCCAGCCTCCTCCTGCTGGCTTCCTTTGAGCCCTTCAGTCCAGCTTAAGAGGCAGCCCTTCCAGGTCACCTCAGCCAAAGTCATCATCACCTTAGCAAGCCCTCCTACCCATGCTGCTTGATGATCCTGCCGTGGGCGTTTTCACTGATTTTTTTCCTGTAATTATTTGTGCATACATCATAGCTACTCTGCATAATTTCAGACTCATTGATAGCAGTAACCAAATTGCCCCCATTCTTCCCATGCCTACCACCAGCCTCCTCTAATGCACTGTTTGTATTCAAAGTGTTGGGTAGATATTTGTGAAATCGATGCAGTTCTCTTTCTTCTCTGCAAAAGAACTCTCTCCTTTCAGAATGTGTGTAGAGCATCTATTCCGAGCTAGACTGCGTCGAATCTGAGCTCCGCCCTCTGTGCACTAAGGGACCCTGAGCAAGTTATTAACGCTGGTGCCTCCGGTTCCTCAATTGTAAAATAGGAATGATCATAGCACCAGAGTGGCCAAGAGGATTAAACGAGTCACACCTGCAAAAGGCTTGATATGGTGGCCAGCATGGACTTGACCCCATACGTGAAGCTGTTCAACTTGGGTGATCCTACATGCGGATCTTTAGTGCATGTTTTGAAATTAAAATTCTACGGCCTGGCAGTTGAGTTTGGCTGTTGCTAATTGTCAGAATCTCCAGGCCTTACATTCTCTGCGTCTGCCTCCTGTACCTCCACCAGGGGCAGAGAGAGCATGCTCTGGGCCACAGTCCTGCTCAGAGCTGGGGGATGGGCGCAGGCTCCGTCCTAACTGCTCCCCATTTTGGAGCTAGCAGCCTCGGTAAGCGCTCTTAATCAATTCATGTGACTCGACAAATTTGGAATGTGTTAGGGAGAGTTTTACCAGCTATGAGTCAGTACATTTAGGCTCTCACACACACACATTTGGGGAAAAAATAAAACGAGTTTAGTGAGAATCATTTATGAGTGCAAAGTGAAAACTCCTGACAATTTTTTGACCCTGAAGGCAATTAATACTGAAGACGATTAATAAAGAGTTCGAAACAAGGCAGAGTTGGGAGAAAGTACGGCCGGCTACCTTCTCCTGTATTCTCAGCCTCTGCACTGTACCTAGGAAGAGCCAATTTACGTGGGTTTATTTAGCACCTCCTGGAAGCCCAGATTTTTGTTAAATGTGGTCAGAAAATAACAGATGTGTAAAAGAAGGGAAGGAAAACCATTTATGAAGCTCTGCATTTATGAGGTACCAGATGGTCATGCCCCAAGTTCAAGAGACTGTTGTGGGGGTGGAACAATTGCTCAGACAGGTTTGGATTCAACCCCCAGCATGTGACTCTCAGACTATTAACTAATCCCCATTGTATTCCATTTTATGGATGACAGAACCAAGGCTCAGAGAAGAGAAAACATTTAGTGTCTGGATACAAAGCTCTCAAACAGTAGACATCATCTGTCAGTCTCTGGCCAGGAACACACTGTCTCCCTTTGCCAGAGAAATCAGGATTAAATTATTGTTTTAAGCTGAGACTCGCTAGGCGAGGTGGTGCACTTCTGAATCCCAGCGGCTTGGGAGGCTGAGGCAGGAGGATCTTAAGTTCAAAGCCAGCCTCAACAACTTAGTGAGGCCCTGTCTCAAAATCAAAAAAATAAAAAGGGCTGGGGATGTGGCTCCATGTTTAAATGGACCTGGGTTCAATACCTGGTTCCAAAAACAAAAAAAGCAGCTGAGTCAGCATGATATCCTCAGACCCAGGTCTCTTCACCGACCTCTGCCACTCACCCTTTGACTCCTGCCTTTTGGGGACTGTGAAGAGCCAGGTTCTCCAATGCATCCTCGCTCTGCTGTGGTTCTTTTAGAGAAAGGAACCACTGCCCGCTCCAAGAGCTCGTGTTTCCTTGCTCACTTTCCTCTCTCTTGTGAAGGTGCATTCTCATAGCTCCCCTGGCTCCGGGGAGCTGTAATCAGAGGTGTTTTCACTCTTTTGTCCCCCTCACGTCTGCCAGCAGCAGCACTGGAGCCAGGATCCCCTGAGACCCAACAGAAGGAGGCTCAAGCCAGGTGCCCAGGTGAACTTTCCCTACCCAAATCAGACGGCCCTGTGGCTCGCCCTTTCTAAAGAAGGCAGGGTCCCAGGAGGAGCTTCTCAGGTTGCTGGGGAACCTGGAGGGGACCCTGAGATAAATCGTTCCATGCACCAAATACTTTTGAGGGCCACCGTGTGCCAGGAACTGCAGACATAGACTGCAGCTCTTCGGCAGCTTCCCATCACTCCCAGGTGAAGACTCGACTTCTTCAAAGTCCCTGGGAGACCGTGCCCGCTCTCCTCTAGTCTCTGGCTGGGGCGGCAGCGACTGGCTTCCAGGCTGGGGTGGCCGCTGCCTCCTCCGCTCGCACAGCTCTTGCCTCCTCTCCAGGCCTTGCTTGTTGCTTGTTGTTCAGGCCGCACTTCTATCTGCAGTGTCCTCATGTGCCTTTCCTTGCAATCTTGCCACCATTGTACTGTGCTCGGGTTTGCACAATAATGTCATTGAAGTCCTTGTCCCCAACCCAGGATAGCCAGGCCTCCCCTTATCTCCCTACAGCCTGGCCTGTTGTCAATGCCTCCATCGGAGTTGCTGAAATTGAAAAAAAACGCTGAACAAAACAAACCCCACCCTCCCCATGCTGGAGTGTCGACTGCTGTAGGCAACTTTGAAGGGAAAACATTTTGATTTTCGATCAATTCTAGAGTAGAATTCAGTATTCCCGTCAACGTTTAAGACATCAGGCTGCACCCACACACCTGGAGTGGCTCTGAACTCAGCCTCTTGTGAACTCCGGGGATCTCAGTTGAGAAATAGGCTGGGGCTGGTGGAGAGATGGCCCAGCTTTCCAGAAAGGTAAGGCGCAGAGTCAAATTGAAGAGACAGTGTGGAGGAAACAGAGAGATCATTCAGTGCGCTTCGAGTCCCACCTGGAGTGCAGGGCTTTCTACCCATGTGACTCTGGGTAGCTCATTTCATCCCTTCAATTCAGGGTTTCCGTCTGTACAGTGGGTGCACAAAATCCTGCTCCTCAGGGTTGCCGTGGAAGAGAGAAGCCAAGCCCAGCCCAGCGCCAGACACAGAGCGTGCACTCCAGAGAGGTCAGCTAGCGCCTTAGCCACTCGCTAGTGATGCTCTTTAAATTAAAGGCTGCTGTTAGTGACCCAGGTGAAATATTGTCCGGAAGAAAGACAGGCAGCTGAGACAGCTCGTTCAGCTTGCAGAGTAACGACCAAGCATAGGCCCCACAGAAGGACCTTGGAGCTTCCCCACCTTTTTTTTATCTTGATCTTCCTCTCTTGTTCCCAGTCTGTGCCAGCTCCAGCCAGAGTGTAGGGCTCCTCCCCACTCCCCGCCAAAATGATGCTCTGCCCTCAGGACATGATGACCTGTTTGCTACACCCAGAGTTCCTTACTCATCTGCTAGATGGTTGCTGATGAAGCCCGGTGGAACACACTGCTGGAGAGGCTGATCCCAGGGAGGCTTCCTGTCTTCTAGAGCCCTCGAGGTAGCTCCCCACTTTCCCCTTCCACCAGCCGTCTAGCAACACCATAGACTTCGGCTAGGCCAAGAGGGAAAGCGGGGGTCGGCAGGTTTCCCTCATTGGAATTTTGCTCTGTGGGGCCAGTGCTTTCTGTTGAAGAGTCCTGAGCCAGGAAGGTTGGAAATGTCCACGCCTGGAGCTCCAAGGGCTCTAAAAAGCCCTTGCATTCATTTACAGAGCTCCCGACGAGGGGCTGCTCTTCTCCACGTGCAGAGCTGAAGCTTCACCAGGCATGCACTGAGGCAGGGGCTCCCCACCACAGGAGGCAGCTCTGTGAGCTCCCTGGCTGTTGAGGAAACCACTGACCCTCGGAGGAAAGCTATCAGCTGAGGACACAGAACCAGCGTGTGGGAGAAGCAGGAGCAGACTCTGGCCTCGTGTGTCCAAGACCAGTGCAAGTCAGGCTGATCGGGACCAGCCCCTGGGGAATGCTCAGGGCCAGTTTCAAGGGTAGACTCCGTGACTCCCCAGCTCTGAGGATCATTCACTGTGTAACCCCATCCAAGACACCCTGCTCCTCTGTGGCTTCCCAGTCAGTTGAGGATAATAACAGGTGTCTCCAGTAATAAGAGCTGCTACGGCACCTGCTTTCGCAGTTGGTCCTAAGCCCTTCAACTGTGTCAGGGCCATCAGTCCTACAGGGAAGTTAGTATTAATGGGAAGAGCAAGGACGGAGCACTCCAGAGGGCCTAGCCCAGCCATGAGGCTGCACAGAGCATGCACAAGGAACTGAGAAGAAGCCAGTGAGCCGGGAGCAGCAGGCAAGGTAGGGTGGGAGCAGGCAGGGACCCGACCTCTCCGACCTCAGCAGCCACGCGGTGAAGGCACTGATCTCTGTCCAGAGACACACGAGGTGTCCTAGCTGCTCCTCCTTCATTCCACCTCTTTATTGTACATGGTACTTTCTCATAGTCTGTCATGTTTCTCCCTTTTTATGCCATTTCCTAAGGTTAGGGATTGAGCTTTATTTTTGATGTCAATCAGGTGCTTAGCACAAAATCAGGTATGTAGAGGTACTCAGTTGAGTATTTAATGTTAACACAGTTGATATTTAAAAGCTATATATTATACATTTAAGTTATGTACAGATATTAGAACCTACAATCTATCTTCCACTCTGCAGATATATCTACCATGAAAGGATGTAATTCACACCTGAACATCCTTGCCTTATGAAAAATTTTTAAAAATCAGAACTTCAGGGCCTGTAATCATAGCAGCTTGGGAGGCTGAGGCATGAGGACCACAAGTTCAAAGTCAGCTTCAGCAACTTAGTGAAGCCCCGTCTCAAAATTAAAAAATAACAAAAAGGGCTGGGGATGTGGCTTAGTGATTCAGCACCTCTGGGTTCAATCCCTGGCATCCCCCATAAAATCAGAACTTTTGGGGACAGCAGGGTTTGCAGCTGACACTACACAGGCAAGTCAGCAACAAGTTACAGTCCTGGTGAGGGTAGCAGCCGTTAAAATGGCCCATTAAACTTTGAATCAAAAAACGAAATACAATAGCAACTTCAGGATCTGAGTAACCCTAGGGCAGTATTTAAAGAAAACAAAAAGGGGAAACTTGATAGAAGGTGTCGGAGAAGGGTGGAGGCGGGTGTGGCCTGATGTTTCCATGGGAAGTTTACAGGTGTAAGCAGCTGTAGACTTGGCTAAAATGTGGCCACGGTGCACGGTCTAGCATGGCCTTCGCGCAGAAATCAAGGAGACCTGAGCAACAGTGCTTCTGAGACCACCATGGTCCAGCCATGGGAAGGACAGGGAGTGGGTGGCACATGGGCTGCAGAGTGAGGGCACTTGGCATTCAACTGCTGGTACTCAGTGGTACAGAACATTAATGTGCTGGGGACATTTGTCTATGCACCAAGGTGACATCCACACTTTATTGGCGTCGTTCCTTATATACTTTAGCTGAGCTAATCTGCTTTATGGAAGCAAGTGTAATAGAGCAAATAATGTACAGTTGGTCCTTCGTATCAACAGGGTCTGCATCTGAGGATTCAACCAACTACAGATGGGAAATGCTTGGGGAAAAAATTTCATCTGTAATGAACATGCACAGACTTTTTCTGTCATTATCCTCTAAACCATACAGCGTAGCAACTGTTTATATAGCTTTTATGCTGTATTGGGTATAATAAGTAACTAAAGACGACAATATATGGCAGGGTGTACTAGCTTATGTGCAAGTAGTTTGCCACTTTAAATGAGAGACTTGAACGTTAACAATTTTGTCTCCTGGGGACCTGGGGCAAATCCCCTGTGGATATTGAGGGATGGTTTTACTAATTGCTAAATCAAGAATGCCAGCTGGTGCTGGGGATCACAGGGCCTTGTGCATGCTAGGTAAACACTCTGCCACTGAGCTTGCAGCCCCAGCCCTAGCTGACACTGAGAAGGGCACCCATCATTCACCCTGTGTGAGTTGTGGACACTTTTCCTCTTGGTCTGTGTGTGTGTGAGTGTGTGTGTAGTAAACCCACCTCATACCAAGTGTGGGACAAGAGTATATGGAGTTGGGTGACACTAATCGAGAGCATCAGAGACCTGTGTTGTGACGTCCCTTTCGCCATCAAGAGCAGCTGGACTACCCTGTTCATACTGCTGGCTAGTGTGAATCAAAGGCTGGTAACACTGCCTGTTGGAGTGCTCTGTGTCCTCAGGAAAGTCACTTGCCTTCTCTGTGCTGCAGTTTTCTCAACTGTGAGATAGGGCTCATCTCTTAAGAGTTGGGAGTCGATTGATTAGTCAGTGGATCAGAAGCACTTTCTATATAAAAAGGTTAGTACAGTATTGTCCTTCCTACTGGTCAGTGCCCAGAATACTGAAGGATAGGACCTCTTCTCCTGCTGGATGGTTAGTTCCAAGGGCAGTAGGCAAGAGAATTAAATTCCCAGAAATAAAAATAAGTTAATCACTGTGATTAAATTCAGAAGCTTGAGTTCCCCTGCAGGAAGGAGGCCCAGACTTTTTACTGGGGAATTTTGCTGGCCCTTAACAGAACTGAAGAGGAGGGGTAACCTGCATCCCATATCCAAAGGCAACTTCTTAGAGCGCTTGGCAGTATACCTGGGACCCCACCCCGACTCCAGGGCCTGAGGTCACTCTGCCACCTTGGATCCTTGCCCTTCCTCAGCCTGTCTGCTCCTCACCTTCTCATTTTGCTCCCCCCAAATTGTGCAATGGAAAGGAACACAGCCCCGCAACCCACAAACACAGCTTTGAATCTGCTCTACCACTCAACAGCTCCATCGCTGCCGCGGCCACTGTCACCACCTTGAGCCCATTTCTCCCTGGAGAATGAGCCACACATTTCTTCCTTCCATAAGGAAAAACCTCATAAATCAACCCTCTGCAGACTTTACCATGCCCAAGACTCACTGAGGGTCTTATTAAAATGTAGGCCCTATTTCTGTAGGGCTGGGACCCTGCCCTTTCCACAAGCTCCAGGTGACGCAGGTCCACTTTGAAAACCCCCGAGTCCGGCTCAAGCGTGTCAAGTGTGTGGCGCTGGAAGTGTGCACAATAAACACCACGCGCCTCCAGGAGGATTTTCTCAGCCCCGATATGAAGGTGCTCTTTCAAGAGCAGGGACAGGTGGACAGAGAAACCCCGGCTCACCTGAGAATTCTGAACGAAAGGAGAGAACACAAGGCTTGCTTGGCAGGTGGCTGGGCATGGGGAGCGAGCCCCAGCCATCAGCATCTGGGGCTGCTGCCACACACGTGCCCACAGGTGGCCTCTGCCTGGCTGGCCGCGGAGCCTGCAGGGCTCAGGCCTTAAGGTGCCACGCTGGGGACACATCCCCGGAGCCCGGCACACGCCTTGTTCTTCTGGCTTCGGCTCTCTCGGAAGAATTATCAAAGCACACGGGGTGAGCTTGGCAGGAGTCTCTGGGGATATAAATACGCCTTGGGGGCTTTTGTTTTAAGGACTGCAGTATCTTTCCGACTTGAGGCCTGAGCTCAGAGCCTCCCCCAAGCCCTCATCAAAATGGAACTGTGCACAGCCTGCTGCTGGAAGCAGGCAGGAACGACTCCAGGGGACACTGGGTGAGGTCAAAGAGGGGCCCTGCCAGCCCACCCCACGCGATTTTCCCACCGGTTTCGCTCTCCTAAAAAGCCTGTCTCGCCCAAGCTGCTGACTCATCCAGGGTTAGGGGCTTTTTTTTTTTCCTCCCAGTCTCAGAATCGCCACAAAGCCCTGAGATTTTGAGGTTGGCTTAATGAGCAGCTCGGTCCTTATACCGATTCCTTTTCTTTTTCTTCTCGCACCTTCCTCCTAGTGTACCGGTGACTCAGTCCTGCTGGGAAAGGGAGATGGGCGCCAGTGCAGTGCCCTCCTGTTCACACTGAGCTCTTCTTCTTCGTAGGTCTCGACGCACGGGCTGCTCTTGGAGGCGAGTGTAAGGAGGCTCCCAGGATGTGAGCAACACGAGATGGTGAGTGATGTGTCTGGCGGTGGCCACTGCCGCCCATGCTGGATTTGAAGGGAGAGGAGACGAAGGGGAGGAAGGGACAGGGCAGCTGGGGCTCACGGCTCTGACCCCGTCTTCAGCCACGTGCGCTGGTGGCAGCTTAGTCTGAGAGTCCAGGCTGAGTCCCTTGGAACTTGCTGGGTTCCTGCCAGAGCTTCCCAGAAGCCAACAGCCGGCAGGTGTCCTAGCTCTGTGGCAATGACAGCAGCCCAGACTCCCCCTCCAGAAGGCCTGCGCCTGGAACTGGGGAAACATTGGTAGAATGGAGAGGTGATAACCGCGCTCTGTGCCGCCCGCTGCACACAGCCTATCCCTGAGGTGGCAGCGAGAGGGGAGCCAGGCAGAGGGGTGAGGAGCCCTGGAGCCTTCACACGCACACCTTGTCCACGCTGCCTTTAGCTGGCAGGAGCTGCTGCAGAGGCCACTGGATGAGAGGACCCTTGGGTCTCTCATGTGACTTGACACCTGTCGGCCAGCTGCACCTGAGCCAACACCAGACAGCACGCGTGTCATAGCTGTGACCCCAACACCTGATGTCCATGGCGGGCGGGCGACTCACAAAGCATGATGGGAGTTTTGCTGAGGCTCAGAGAGCTGCCTCCCATACCAGAGCCTCAAAAAGAGTTACCAGCCAGTTATGCCGCCGTCAGGAGATTCTACCACTGATGGAGACCACACAGACCAGGAGAGGCCAGGGAGCACGTGGTGAGACCACTCACCACCGCTCGGGGAGGCAGAGAGGGTGAGGCCCAGATAGGCACATGAGCATAGCTTCACTGAGGGTGGTGGCAGCCCTCTGGCAAGGACAGGAATGGTCCAACTCTTGGGACCAAAACCTGGCGTGAGAAAAGTCGTACTCCAGCTCCAAATGGGGGGATTAGGAGGCACACCCATGGCCCAGGGGAGGGTCTGAGTAATGAGACGTGGCTGTCCTTTGTGCTGTGCGTCTGGGTCTCCTGCCCCTGTCAGCTGCAGCTGTATTTCCTAAGGGCTCCTGAGGGCAGGGCGCTGTGAGAGACCAGAGGTGGTGTCTGTCTCCCAGGAACCAGCAGCCTGGATGAGAAGGGGGCTTGGCAGTTGCCGCACAGGAGCTGAACACTCAGCAGAGTTCTGGATGCTATTGGGGGGAGGGGGCTGAACAGAGAATCTGAGTCTCCACCTGGCTTGTCTTTGCAAGTCCTCAGGCAGGAGTTGAGCTTTGAGGACAGAACTGTGTTCTAGAATGACAAAGAGGCAGTTCAGGGTGGCAGTGTCTGCGCGGAGGGGCAGCTACCCCACATTCAAGTCCTGGTCCCTGCACGGACTGTGGGGCCCCAGGCAAGTCACCAGACTCTCTGTGCTTTCGTTTTCTCGTCTGTAAAATGGGAACAAGGGTAACTGTCTCAGAGTGGTTGTGAGGATTCAAGAAAGTCATTCATACAAAGCTGCCTGGCCCCACCCAGCACCCAGTGATCTCTCAGGAGCTCTTAGCCCTCGTTCTAGTTGTGCTTGGGTCTCGGTGCTGGCTCTGAGATGAGGCAGGGGCTGGTGTAGCTGCAGGTGCGCTGGCTCACGGAGCCCATTCTCTAAAGTGGGGACACTGTGGCTAAGAGGTCAGGGACACCATTTCTCCTGCTGTCTCCCCCTGATGGTCCCTCCTGGTTCTGACCCTGGGCCAAAGCCAGAGGCTGCTCTGCCATCTATCACTAGCTCGGGACCTCATGGAGAGCAGTGTGACTCCTCCAATGTCCCCTTCCCTCAGTGGACAAGGACACCAGTGCCAGCCTCCCACGTCCCAGACATGCTCCTGAAAACTGAAACCCACTAACACAAGAAAAGGATTCCCTGGACACGGATGGAAAACGCTGGAAGGCTTGAGCTTCAGGAGCGCAGTTTCGAGCCCCAACTCAACGTCAGCTCCCGTCCCCTCCGCAGGGAGGTCTGGCTGTCCCCAAGGCTGGAAGATGAACAGCTTGTCGCCGGCTTCCCAGAACAATGCTTCACTTGGAAGAAGGCAGCGGGATTTGTAGTGTACTTCAGATAAATCATGACTGCGAACGCTCTCAAGGTCACCTTCTTACATTAGCGCTAGACGTGGGGCTGCAGAACAAGCTGGCTCCCCTGCTCCGTCTTACCCTGACCCCAGCTGAGCGTAAGATTGCGGTGTTGGCCAAATTGTTCATGACATAGGCCCAACCCCCATGCCCAGGAGCCTAAAAGCACACCACACTCCTTTTCCCGTGCACCTCTAGCTATCCCCCAAGCAGCCTCAGCCTCACCTCCACCTCGGGTGGGAAGCAGAGAGATGAGAGGATCCGGCAGCCTGGCTGCCAGGGACGCTGTGCTGAGGCGACTCTGCAGAGTGTACTGCAATGGACTGGTGATGTCTGCTAAGGGAGCAACGAGAAGGACCCTGCGTGCCACTTTTTGTCATTCCTAGACAATGATTTCTGAGGCCAATTTCCTGCTTCCACTCTTGCAGGTTGTATATCAGCAGCCTCATGTTTCATCAGAGAGGCAAAAAGCCACAAAAGCTCACTCAGCTGGACCACTTTAGGACCAACCCGAGTGAGTGAGTCACCTTCCTCCCAGGGCTCGCAACACGTGGGGAGCTTAGCCATCCCTCAGTGCAGGGACTCATCGCAGCCCCGCACGTGGCCTGGTTCTGATACGGGGTGCCACGATCCGTGCTTAGCAGCTGTGACCACTGCTCACCACACTCAACCTCCAGGCCACTTACTTTCCCTGAGTAGCACTGATGCACTACAAAAGCAGGACTTTCACCGAAGTAGAAAATCATTCAGTGGATAGCTTGGCTTCAACTGAAATGGCCAGGGAAATTGAATTGGAGAGACTCTGCAGCACCTTCTGAGAATAAGCTGTTTTCCCAGAGTTAACGTGCCTGTAACATGGCAAGGGGCCCTTGAGCTTACTCATCTGTAAAATGGGAAAGAGCCTCCCCCAGGGTTATTCGTGGGAGCAGATGAGGTAGAGGGAGAGCAGACCCTGCATCCAACCGTGCTCACAGAAGACGGTCTGGGCATGGTCTCTCGCCTCTCTGCCACCGCCCATCCATGTTCACGCTGCCGCAGAGCTTTCTTCTTCCAGTAGGGTCAAGAAAATTGTTCCAGATAGATTAAAAAAAATAGTAAGAGCTTTCAGGGCCTCCTCCTTTTAATATCCAATGATTCGTCAGTGAAAAATGTCCACTTACATCTCCAACTTGAATAGCTCTTCTCTGGTCTGCTGGGAGGAGTGGCTCCCAGGCTCCTGAGTGTATATGACAAAGCTCTCCAAAGCACAATGGAGTCTCTTAGCAGGTTTCCCTAGCAGGGACTGGGCCTCCCAGCAATTGGACCACATCCTCATCGTCCCATTAGGGAAGCAAGTGTCAGCAACCAAATTCCACCCCCACTGTAGGGAGAGGCGGGACAGGAAAGGCCAGCCCATGCCACACTGATGCCAACAGAATCACGTGAGTGTGTGGAGGATGGGCTTCATTGTTAGACTCTTGAAATGGAGCGCCCCTTCCAGGCTACGTCTCTGAGAATCCTCAAGAGAAAGAAGAAGCCCCAATATTTTTTTTAAAGGTCTACGTGCAGCAGAGAGAGACTGCAGGGCTGCAGAAGCAACACCCTGGTCACAAGGCCCAGGATGGGTGGCTACCATGGGCCTGGAAAGCACAAGTGACTTCATGGCTGGCCAGGGTTGCTGGCTGAGGGCAGGGATTCTAAGGTGGGCGACAGACAGGTACAACTTTTACTCAGCCACCTTGAGCACCTGCCCCCGTCCTCTCGGCCCCCAGCCTGGCTCATAAGCGAGACACCCTCAGTGATGATTCTTCTGTTTTGGACCTAGAGCAGAACCACTCTGCAGCCTGTGCCCTGCCCCCACCCGAGGAGCCACCTGCCCCCATTTGGCCCTACCCCAGAAGAAGAAGTGCCAGCACTCACCCCACAGCTCGTGGGCTGGAGAGAGAGGAATGTGGCCCTTATCCTGCTCTTTCATTCTCCCCACTCCAGCTCCAGCTCCTAGTGTGGTGGCTTTGTTGCGGGTCCCTCTCTCCGCCGGTGAACAGTCTCAGACTCTTCCTCTCAAGGATGGGGCTGAGGGAGGCTGTGGGGCAAGTCCATGCGTTCCCCAGATGGTGGACAGACAGACGGAGCAGAGGGTGGAGAGGTGCGTGGGTGGCACGGCCCGGAAGGATAAGAGCGGCATTAACCATGCATCTCGGGAGACCACGTGGCTTGACTGCAAGTCCTGGCTCAGCCACCTGGCCAGCTGCGTGACCTTGGAGGAGTTGTTTCACTTTACTGAGCTCAGTTTCTTCTATATGATGAGGGTTGAGTGGTTATTATCACCAACCTGAGGGGTCTCGTAGGATGAATTCGTGTACAGTGTTAGAAACTATGTTTGGCTGGGCTGGGAACGCCACTCCGTGGGGAACACTTGCCTAGCATGGACGAGGCCCTAGCACCACAAAAAGAAAGGAAAAAGAGCTACATCTGGCCAGAGTGAGTGCTCACACTGAGCGCCTGTGTGACCTGCGGTTAGCATTGCTAGTAAGTTCAGGATTAGTGTCCTTGGCACCATCCTAGTGGGGCTGTCCAGCATAGCCTAGAACCCAGAATCCAGCTCAGGGAGGGATGGATGCTCTTGGAAGTCACGTGCACATAGCCAACAATGTCCAACCTGGTGGCTGTGCTCCTGGGGGTGGGGAATGGGGAACATTTAGGTCCTTTTCAAATCATATCACCATCCCTAACTATGGAAGTGTTCCTTTGCCCTACCCTAGCCTCCCAGCCTACTGCCCTATGAAATATCAATGTGAACAGATGTCACGCACCCCAAGGGCCTCTTGGCACCTCCTCAGACCTGCTGGGAAGAGTATGGGTAGGCAGTAGGCCATGGAGAAGGTAGGTAAGCCCAAGGTGAGCTCTCCAAGGGACACCTCATAACCAGGGGACAGCCAGGCTGGAGACAGAGCCCCAAGAGGCATCGGCATTTAGGAGGCAGGACCAGAAGCAGCAGCTCCACCAGGAAACAGAGCTACAACCTTCCCACCTGCCACTAGTGTGAAGTTCACTCCACCCTGATTGACTTGCAGGAACTGGGTCAGGTGCAAATTCAACAGCATGTGAGGGGTTCTCCTTTCCTTCCCCAATTTGTTAGGAGTGTTCCAGTGTACCTGAGATAAACAGAAGCAATGAAGAGAAAAGCAAGAAATGGCCCCTCACCCATCCCTTGTGTCCATTTTAAACTTTGCCCCGGTCACCCTGCCCTGAATGCTGTGGAGCTCAGAGTAAAATGATAACACCTGAAATTATTAGATAACAGTGCTTAGTGGATGTCTGATATTAGACTTTGGGTTATAGGATAGAAGCCCATTTCAAGTTAACATAGTGTAAAGCGAGGAAGGTGGTCCATGTAATTGCAAAGACAGAGCTGGTCTGGCTTGGAGCCCAGCTGCATCTAAGCAACGGAGTAGGTGTCCTCCATCTCCAGCCCTGGGCTCGGCTTCTGTGTGGGCTTCTCTCAGACAGGTTTCCCACATGGACCTGGCAGCAGAGTGGCCGCTGATAGGTGCCCCCTTTGAAAAGAGGGCTTTGCTTTGCTAGTGGTCCTGGCAGTGTCCTAGGCTTGAAAGACCTGGGCCCATGTCCCCCCATGAGCCACCTGCAGTGCTGGACCATGCATACTGACCACGCCTGGTCACGTGTCCCCAGCAGGCATTGGCAGACCACAAGGACTGATATCGGTGGGTGGGGACCTTGGGGAGGGGAAAGATACCCAAGCCAACATGCAGCCTGTCCTGCAGACCATTCAGTGCCCAAGCTGAGATAAAGGGGTGATTTTTGTGGCCGTAATTCTCAGAGGGGACCTAGTGGGGAGCCCTGAACCTGGGGTGGGCCACCTCATTTGGCCACACTCAGAACAAATCTGGCGGTGCAATATTTTTGCAGCAGTGGTGTCTCACCTGTGGGTGCTACTCTGTGGCATACTGCTCACATGGTATTGTAGCCATGTGCAGATGTGTCCCCCCAGGAATCAGACAGTGTCCCTCAACCCTCTTCTAGTGGGAGAAAGGACCTGAATTTGTCTCCTTTTACTTTGCTTTTATCATATCATAAATAGGGCCAGCCTGCTGGGCCTGGCTCTGTATGGCCTGTGAACTAAGAACGGTTTTGTAATTATAAAAGCTCTGTAAAAATGAAACAATATTACAAGAAAGATTCTGTGTTAGTCTATTGCATGTTGCTGTAACAAAATACCTGAGGCTGGATACTGAATTAAAAAGGGAGGTTTATCAAGCTTAGAGTTTTGGAGACCAAAAGGCCAAGATGAGGGGGCCACATCAGTTTGGCATCACAATGGCAGGGGCACGTGTGGAAGGGACACATGGTGAGGCAGGAAGCCAGAGGTACGCAGAGTCGGGCATTTGCTGTTATTATGACAACTTGCTCTCACTGTGTCTCTGAGGGAACTGGGTTGATCGCCTCCCAGCACAGAGCCCACTGTGACTTAGTGACTTAACCTCCTTCCACTAGGCCCCACCTCTTAAAGGTCTCTCAACACAGCCACAGTGGAGATCAGGTTTCTGATCTCCTTTGGGGGATATCCTCACCCCATATCCAAACCACAGCAGATCATGTGTGACTTTCCGCCAGCTGCTTAGAGAAAACTGTGCTGACCTTAGAAAGAGCCTGAGCGGTGACATCACCTTGACCTGGGTTTGGACACTGTCCTGGACGAAGGGCTCCGTAGCTGGGGAACACCACGGGGCCCTCCCTCGGTGGTGGTGTAGTGGCATCTGCAGCAATAGAAGGCACCAAGGTAGAGATATGGGTGTGCTTTATCGATCGTGTCCTCTGACCCCCTCAGTGACCCTCAGAGGCAAGGTCAGACAGCTGTCGTGTACATGGTGGAGACAGGCTCAGGGGAGCGGGTCACCTTTCCACAGAGAGATGCGGCAGAACCGGACCGAGGCCCAGGCAGCTGAGCTCTAACTTTCCTGCTTTGCTCCTCTAACATTGCCACCGCTTTCCCTTAGGGCAAAAGAAATCTTTGCTACCCCCATTTACTTCCCTAACCCCCTGCCCCAACTTTTTGGCAAAAACTCCTTTATTTTACAAAAGGGCAACTGAAAAACAGAAGAGCTGTCAGAAACAGCTCCAAGAAGCCAGGCATGATGGCACCCACCTGTTATCCCAGCAACTCAGGAGGCTGAGCCAGGAGGATCACAAGTTCAAAGCCAGCCTCAACCATTTAGTGAGATCCTCAGCAACACAATGGGTCCTGTCTCAAAATTAAAAGGACTCGGGATGTAGCTCAGTAGCTCAGTGGTAAAGCGCTCCTGGGTTCTACCCCCAGGAACTCCTCCGCCAAGAAAAAAAAAAGAACGAAAGAAGGGAACTTTAGATGACACAAACATCTAAAGTTTTGGTTTTGTCCATTCATCAGCTCATCCATTTATCCACCAAGCACAACACACTCCAGGGCCTCAGGAGAACCCACATCTTTGGCGCTGGCAACTGCAGCCCCCAGCCCCTGGATCCTCGGATTCATTGTCACTGGGAGGCTCGGAGGGACGCTGGCTTCGTAGTCCCAGGCACTTGATTAATATGCTGCAGTTCGGGCAGCGCCCGGCTACTCCAGCACCCCCTCCTCCACCCGGTTACCATGACGACATTACTTTAACACACAGCTCCTTAATATTTAATGAAAATTACACTTCTGACAGATGAGCGGAAGAACAACTGCACTACAAAGGGCTTAGGAGGGTCCACGAGGACATTTCTGCACAAAGCCGTCAGTTTGCCCTGATCCCTGTTTGCTCTTCGTTGCCAGCAAATGTGAGTTTTCTGGGGCTAGGAGCTCTGCGATGCCAAGCCTGGGTTATGCACAGCAATCGAAGGTTGTCATTTTCCTAACGCGGAATGTCACAACGGCTCTGCAAGGATGGGGTAGCGTGATAGCATTATTAAACACTCCTTTGTACACCGATCCGCTAATTTCAGCCCCGCTTGCCTGAGGCTGCTGAAAGCCTTGTTTGCTTCCTGTGTCCTGATTGGAGCTGGATGGTTAGACAGCGCGTGCGGGGCCAGAGCTGTGGGCCAGAGTGAGAAGCAGCCCGTGCCTCCTCCTCTTGCCACCATCTGTCCTGCCCAGCTGATTCCGGAGCAAGCAGGTGCAGGGATTAGGGGATCCAGCCTACTGCCCTCAAGGGGGTACGTATCAAGAGAGAAAAGAAAGTGCTTGGGGACAAGCACCACCCTGTGGCAACCTTTATCACTGTGTTGGTCCGTGTGCCAGGCACTGCGCTCAGCACGGGAAGGCAAAAGTTGATTACACATTCCAGTTCAAGCATCGAGAAAGATGGCTGAGGAACTATAATAAAGTGGAGGGAAGGGGACAGTGGTGGTCTCTGGGCTGTGTGACCTTGAATGCATTACTTTACCTCTCTGTGTCTCAGTCTTCTCATCTATACATTGAGGATAAGAACACTGTCTACAGTAGCAGTTGTCATGAGGTTTAAAATGAAAAAAAAAAAATACCACAGGAATACCTATAACAGTGACTAAAATACTTAAAACAGCAGAGACACGGTGACTGTTAAGTGTTAGCTAGGAGTCTCATGGTACCACAGCAGCTAGCACGTCACCAGTGCTTACGACAGCCAGGCTGCGCCGTGTTGGAGTTGTGCTCTCCTTAAACCTTCCCTGGCAGCCCTGGTGAGGTGGCTACTGTCATTGTCAATATACTCGCCTTGCAGATGAGAAACTGAGGCTCAGAGGGGTCGAAGCTAATAAGAGGGCATCTCAGTCCAGTTTGTCTGGATTCGTCACCACATCACAATGCAAAGTGCAGGGTCACCGGAGCACATAAGCAATGCCTGGAAACACGGGGGTCTCCACGGTCAGAAGGTGGGACTTGAAAGTGAAGGGGCAGTTTCCAGGGGGGAGGCCTGGGCTGCTTTTGGAGGACTGTGGTCTGGTTTGACTATGGATAAGCAGATCCTTGGCATTGGGTGGGAGCTCGTCTTAAACAAATGTGACCTGTTTGTTTAAAATATACTTTGGATTTTTATTAAAATAAATGAATTAGAGGAAGAGTGAGACAGAAGGGGAAAGCGGAGCTTGTAGCCTTTTCTTTTTCCTCCTGTGGGGATTTCATCAAGTGGAGCAATTTGAGGCTGTCTCTACAGGCCCTGTGTATCTATGGAAAGTAATGTTTCCCCCAGGACCTTCAAGAGCAAAGAAAGAGACAGAGAAAGGCAAGCGTGAATTGTACAGCAAAATACAGCCAAAGTCATAGCACCACATTTTAGAAACATACCTATGTATCAGCTATTTATTGACACAATAGTGCTTTGTAACAAATAACCACTTGCCTGGGTGGTGGACCACAGCAACTTCAGCTTAGCTCACAAATTTCCTGGCTCCGGCTGAGCCCAGCTTCTCCGGTCAAGATGGCTTGCACACCTACAGTCTGCCAAGGGACTCTGCCTGTCTCTGGGCATTGGCTGGCACCGGTTGACCTAAGGTGACCCCGAATCAGGTGACAGCAGCTGGAACTCCACCCATCACTCACCCTGCAGCAGACCCGCCCAGGCATGAGCTCATGGTGGTGACAGAGGAGCGAGGGTACAAACAGAAAGGTTCCAGTGCTTTCTCAAGTCTTGGCTTGCGTTACATCACTACCGTCCGACATGCCAGAGCAGGTCCCATTGCCAGAGTCTCAGCGAGAGGCCTCTACAGGGAGGGGCAAAGACTGTCACCGCAAGCAGTCACGTGATTCCCGAAACCCACCCAGTGAAACCATGTGGGAGGAGGCCTCAGAGATAAACTGGGGACATCCCTATCATTTCTCCTGCTCCAAGAGCCCCAAAGCAAGCTTGACCTCAAGTGAACTTGAGACCTCTGCATAAGATGTGAATGTCAGCATCTGCATCTTCTACATCGCACCTGACCCCAGGTGTCTATGTTGACAGGTGGAGACCCCTCCAAGAAGAAAGGGGGCCCGGGGACTCTCCAGGGAGCGGCTGCATTGCCTGGGGACTCAGGGGAGCCACAGGCCTCCCTGCAGCCTTCAGGACCCGAGGTTCGGCCTACAGGCAGTCTGCCTGGAAGCGTAGGTCAAATGAAAGAGAGGCCTGGCCTAGGATGTCCGCCTGCATTGTCCTGTTCTCTGAGTAGCCCCACACCTTGAGTCCAGCTCCTACTCGATTCTTTCCACAGCAACCTGAACTGGCATTATTCCCATTTCACAGATGAAGAAACTGAGGCCTGAAGAACCGGACTGACTTCCTCAGAGTGGCAGGGCATGCGTCCAAGTCAGCCCCGTGTCCCTCTCCAACACCACCCTCAGGCCGCTGCCTGCACAGGCACACGGGGTCTCAAATGCCCATTCTACCTCCTGCACGTGTGTGACCTTGGCATGTCATTTGCCTTCTCTGAGCCATAAAGGGGAAGGAATCTTACCGCTCTGAGAGGGTTGTTATGGGAAGCAAATGAGTTTAAAGTTGCTGAAAGATTCTCGAATGCTGCCCAATACTTGGGAAAGTGCGTCACAATGTCTCATGTGATCCTCAAAATAGCCTGGGAAGTGCCGCTGTGCCCCCATTTTCAGAGGCCTGACAGTGAGTGACTTCCAAGGTCCCATCGCAGAGGGTCAGGACTTGGACGCAGTCTGCCTGGTGCAGAGCCTGCCTGTGGACCCCACTCACCCACTTGGGGAAAGTTCAGCGGACACCAAACATTCCAGCTGCTGCTCTTCCTTTGGAACCTTGGGATCAAGATGCCCCTAAGGGGGGCTGCAGTGGTGGCTCAGTGGTTATGGTGCTTGCCAGGCATGTGTGAGGACGCGGGTTCAAACCCCAGCACCATGTGCACAACAAAGTGTCGGAGCAACGAAAGCCACATGAAAAACTAAGTAAAATTGATTCTCTCAAAAAAAAAAAAAAAAAAAAGAGATGCGGCTAAGGGAGACTGTGCCACCACAGAAGCCCAGATAGATACCCCGATGCCCCGCCGCAGCCTGCCCAGCATCTAAACCGGATGCTGCCAGTCATCTGATCCTTCAGACAACCGGAAATCGAGTTACAGAGCCCTGAGTTCTTGCACCAGGAGCTGACAATGAGGAGAGAGGAACCCATCAAGTCTGAGTGGTGGAGAAAGCAGAGCATGGTCTAAGTCCCCGCGCTGGACTAACAGCAGTGGCCCGCGGGCCCGAGTTCCCCGGTGCTGACGTGGCACTGTGACAGGTTGTTTGCTGGGCATGTGAGTGTTGCTAGAAGGGTCCCTGCTGCAGCACAGGGTCCTCTGCTTTCATCCCAATGCCTGGTGTCCATGAAACTTTCTAAGCACCTGGGCCCCGGGCCTTTGAACTCCGGGCGGTTACAGCAGAGATGAGCGTCTAGATTTTACAGATAGAGGAGTACGGCTGGAGCAGCTAAGTGTTGGCTGCCACCCCTAACGCAGGCAGGGATGGTAAAGGCAGACACCACAGCTCCGTTTCTTCGCTCTGGTCAGAATCCTGGGTCTTTATCTGTGTTTTGCCTTTTACCACCTGTGTGACCTTGGGCAAGTCCATTTACCACCTGTGTGACCTTGGGCAAGTTGCTTGCTTCTCTGTGCCTTTGCTTCTCCTCTGTAACATGGGGATCGCAGTGTTTACCTCCGAGGGCTGTTATAATCCACCTCGTGGGCTTAGAACCGTACCCCGGAGCAAACAGGTAGCACTGGGTAAATGCTGCATCCTTGTCGTGACCACCCTCGTACGTACGGCTCAAGCTCAAATGAAGTGGTTTGACGAATGTGGCTGTGGGGGTCTCAGGAGTCCTTTACAGTGGCAACTTGCTGGAGGTCACCCTGCATGAGGGCTAACACCCAGCTTTCCCACACACACACACACACCCGAGATTTGTGCCCTTTCTGCTCTTCCAAGTGACCTGTCTCTCCCAGGAAGGGGTTTCTGTCCCACCTGAAGTCACACATTCTGCCACTCCAAGATTCTCACTATTAAGAAAGTGCTTGCATTCACAGGCCTAGTGGAAACCCCCACCTCCCTAGGACTTCCAGCCAGCGAGTGTGACAGAGCTGTGCAGAAGATGTGCATTTACCACGCAAGACTGATGTCCTTGCATCTAAGGACGCTTAATGAAACACTGCATTTAATTAACATAGCTCAATCTCCTCTCCTACTCCCATGCACCCCGAAAAAGAGGGCTGTTTTAAGTATAGCCCCTAACTGGAAGCTCTGATTTTAGTAGTTACTAATCAGACTGCAAATTGCAAGCTTGTTGTTTTAATCTGCCGCTAAGATTCCCGCCTTCCCTGAGTAATTACTCGCTCCTTTCTTTGGCCAGGTTGCAGACAGAGACAAGCTTTGCTCTGTGGTTTATCTTGTTGTGGTTATTGTTCCCTGAAAGGAGTGAGGGAAGACAGTAGGCTGTGCCTACATCACTCTTCACACCACACACACGTGCAACCACATGCATGCAAACACACACGTGCATACTCGTGTGTACACAGCCAGTGGATGGATGAGCTTTGCACTTTGCATCCACTGTGGCTAGGGTCATTTGGCTCCACCCCCAAGAATCTTTAATCTTTTTGAAAGTTCTTTTCCTTTGTTTAAAGAATAATGAATCTAGGGTAATCACAGATATGTAGTGGGGGGCGGATAGAGTAGGTGGGGGAGAGGAGAGGGAGGGAGAATAGGGAGGGATCTAGGGGTAATTTTGGTTTAAGTGTATATGCATTTCATATTGTTACTTTAAATGCATTTATGATTTACAGTAACTCAATTCCTTAATAAAATATATTTTAAAAACATAAAGGATAGTGATGCACCGCAAAACAGACAATGGTACAACAGGAAAATGCACAAAACTGACTCTTGGATCCCTACAATGTCTCCTTCCCTCCCAGAAGATAAGGGCACAGAGATCAACGGCGATACTCGCCACTTCCTGAGCCCTGCTTCTACCACCCTGCCTGGACTCTGCCATCACCTGCCTGGTGGTCTCCCCGCAAGGTCTTGCTGCTTGCTGTCTCTCCTTCATGCCCCAAACAGACGTCTCTTCAAAATACAACCCAAGTGGCATCACTCCCAGGAACTGTGACCATTGGACCCCTCTTTCCACTTGCACTGGCCTCTGACTCCTTCCCTGCCCAGTCCCCCTAAGAGCTCGCCTCCCGTCCTCACCACCCTGCTTTCCCACCATCCTTCCTCATCCTCCAGGCTGCAACCCCATGGCCGCTTCCTGTTTTCAGCTACCCCGAGCCTGGGTCCACCTTGCATTGGGCATTTGCTGTTGTCCCCCTGAGGGGCTCTGCCTGAGCCTGGGTTCCTTCTAGAGGTGGAGAAATGGCTTCTAATACTATGTGGGGCGGTGGGAGAAGAATGGGGGTGAGGAGAGGTGGAGCGCTGTGCCATCCCAGGCAGGACCAAGAGGGAGGAGGAGAGGAAGTGGAAGAGAAAACACACTTTCCAAATGCCTCGCTCAGCCGGCTCAGCAACTCCCGAGAAACCCTCGCCAGCTGCTCGGGCACATGGGGTGTCTTTGGAGTGGCAGTGTGCGATACAGTCAGTTACAGCAGAATGCAGCATATGTGTTCCCCAAAACCACCACGCTGTGCAGAACCGCACGTTAAAAGTCACGGCGTGTAGGGAAAGCGTGGTGGGGAGCATAATACTCTAAAAACAGTCGCCCGGCCTTACCTGCTGCATGTGATTTAGAAACGCACAAATGGGACAGGAAAATGGCACTTTCCCTGCAAAAAGACCTGTTTGCTTGAGGAACCAGCATCAGAAGGGTTGCAGTGTGTAAATCGCTGTGACGTGGGGGAAAGAGGGCGAAAGCAAACCCAAGCCACAACAGCAGGCGTGGATGGCACGGCCTGCAACACAAGAGGCCCACTGAGGCAGCCGCCAGACGGAGGCGTGCGCCAGGAGTGCTTTGTGCGTTCCTGGGCAGCTCCGCTCACCGACTGTCCCTGACTGCTGGAATCAAATCAAAATCCGCCGTATCCTCAGTGTGTTCTCGAATCAGTTGTGTTGGAACAAATTTCTGTTTTCAAGCCTCCTAGCAGAACTGGCAGTACTGTGTCTCAGAAAAGACCATCAGGACCAGAGAGGGTGAGGAGCTCATTTGTCCAGCTCTTCCTTTTCCTGCCTTTCAGTGATCACCGTGGCCTCACCAGCACCACCTCTCTTGCATTCAGGGTGCATTACCTGGCTCCTCTGGGTGTCACCTTGGCCATGGAAGCCTGGCCTGCCTGGGAAGGGGAGGGGTGACAGAAACCTTGGTGGGATCAGAAGTCAGGGAAGGAAACCAAGGTGCAAGTGGGCCAAATGGAGCTAGGGAGGCATCAGCGCTGGACCACGCCCACCCTTTCCGGAGCCTTCCAGGTCCAGTCTCTGGTCCTTTAGATTTCCACTTTGAAAGACACCCCTGCAGAAGGCAGAGACAAAAATAAAAAAGTGGTAGCAACACACAAAATTCATCTGCATGCATTGGAATTTCCAAAACTGGAAGCCATCAGAGCCGGGGAATGACAGGATCTGAATTGTAGTTTTTAAACGCTGCCTTGGAGCAGCGTTTAAAAACAAAATGAGCTAGGCGAGCTGGCTCACACCTACAATCCCAGCAACTTGGGAGACTGAGTCAGGATCACAAGTTTGAGGCCTGGGCAACTCAGCAAGATCCTGTGTCAAAACATTTTTTTAAAGGGCCAACATTTTGTAAAAGGGCTCAGTGGTAGAGCACACCTGGGTTCAAGCCTCGGTACTCGGTGTTGCGGGGGGATTGCTGGAGAACTTATGTCAAAGCAGGAGACCAAGCAAGAGGAGACAGCAGCCTGAGCTAGGATCAGAAAAGTGGGGCTGGTAGCAGTGGTTGGATCCCGGTTACAATTCAGAGGGAAGAGCCAATGGGAGCTGCTGATGGGTAGGTCGGGGCGAGTGGAAGGGCGGAGAGTGGCCTGTCATGACCTCACTGCTGAGAGCTCTCTGGCTCATGGGAAAGTCCCTGGACTGCAGTCAGGACACAGGCTTGATTCCTGTGTGCAGGATGATCTTGGGCAAGCCACCGCAACTTAAACTCATGGAGATGTTGAATTTGTCATCTCTAGGGGAACCAGCCAGAGGCCGGCAAGGCTAGTGCAGTGACAGCATTTGGCTGTGATCAAAGCAAACACACCCAGCAAAAGTGAAACACGGGAGGAAGGGGACAGGGTGGCGGTGCCCCCCTCCTCGCGGTCCTGTATAGCTGAGGCCCCCTCTAGGGGGTGGGGGCTGTTGTTGGAGGAGCTGGGTGGCACCACAAGTTCTCGTAGCAACCCTGGCATTATCAAAGCATTTTAACTGTGGTTCTCAGAAGTGGGAGGGTGGGGTGAGGCGGCAGTTTTGCTCCCCGCCCCAGAGCCATTGGACTGCCTCTGGAGACGTTGTGGCTGTTACAGTTTGAAGTAGGCACGCTATCAGCATGCAGCTGAACATCCTACGCCCCTCAACCAGAGCCACCTGGCCCAAAATGTCAATTCTGCCAAGGTAAAGGAACCTCTGGATCCACACCTGAGACAGGCATTTCTCGTCCCGAGTGTTTTGTGGGAGTGTTTGTGAAGAGCTGAGTACACAGATATTTGGATCATGTTTCTGAAAGGCTTCCAATTCCCTAAAAAAGGAAAATGCCGTAAAAAGCAATATGTGCTAAACATTTGAAACAACTAAGATGCCCTCCGTGAGGCATCCATACAGTGGGGCGTTACTTAGCCATAAAGAGAAATGGACTGGCAGGCCGGGTTAAAGACACGGAGGAACCTTAATGCACCTTGCTCAATGAAAGAAGCCAATTAAAAAGGCTGCACACTCTATGACCCCACCGCCTGACTTTCTAGTAGAGGAGAAACCTACCAGATCGGACATTGAGGGGCGCCAATGAACAGGTGGAGAACGGGAGATTTTAGGGCACCGAAACTGCTCTCCATGATACTGGATGGATATGTGACATTGTCAAAACCCAGAGAAGGAAACACAACAGGGAACTCTGACCTGAACGTCAGAGCAGTGAAGTAGCAATTCAGGTCCTCCATAGCCAAAGTGCTGCCTGCACCAGGTATTTATGGAAGAGGACCTGGAGGGAGGGCTGGGAGTTTTCTGCAAACCTAAAATTGTATTAAATATTTAAGTCTTTTAAAAATTCTTTATATTACGGAATTAAGAAAATCATGATCATCCTCATAGCTAGCTCTTGTGGACTAGTTCCCAAAGGCAAACCTGTAATGCCAAGTTGGCTCTGAATGTGTCATGGGAGAGGCTCTACCAGGAGGAAGAAGGAACCACTCCACCTGAAAACATTTACTGAAGTCCAAGAAGACAAATTTTGGAGGGAAGCCCTATTACCTTAAGTTCATATGACAAGGAAATGGGGAATCAGAGAGGTTAAGTCACATTCCCAGGGCCACAGAGCATTAGAGGCAGGATTTGAACCAGATTTAATTCAGCGCTGGGCCGGTGGACCTGACCCTGGGCTGTGCCGCTGTGTGTGTGAGAGTGAGCTTGTGTGATTGAAGGTGGGAGGGCATAAGAATGAGTCCTGCTTGTCACAGGAGTGTGTGACACAGAGTGTGATGGAGAGGTAACTGATGAGTGTGAATAGATGGAAGAAAAGGAGAGAAAAGAGAAGGACATGGAAAACAGGAGGTCCTGGAAGGAGACAGCAGGCCTGGCCTGGGAGGTTTCCCAGGCAGCCCCTGAGGGCTCCTGTGGCCCTGAGTCTGGGTCTCTTCCTGTGGGTGTTGCCACCCTCCACCCTGATTATCCGCCAGGGCTTGTCACAGGACCCTGTGGAGCGGAGACTGAGGCTGACCAGTGTTTCCCTTGGGCCCCTGCCCATTGCACTTGAAGCCAGCCCTCAGCCCGGGGTGGTCCTGAACAACCTTGCGCCCTGGGTTGCTTCAAGGATTTCAAGCCACACAGCAGGAGCCCCTGTTCACCCCTTCTCCAGGGCTGCTTTCTTTCAAAAAGGGACTCTGAGGACGAAGCAGCTGTTACCCTTCCCTAAGTGGGGAGGAGAAACCCACCCACCAAAGCGTTGCCCCTGGTTTGGCAGATTGCCTGCTGTGGACTGAGTCTACAGAATCCATCCACAGGCCCTTTTCTCCTGGAACGTGCTACCGTGAACTGCCCCAAACCACCTAGTCCCCTGGGGGCCTCTGATCAGTTCGCCCAGGAACAAACTGCTGCATAAATATCCAGCTGCCCAGTTGCGTACAGACCCATCCTCCCTCCCTCCTTTTCACTTGCCAAACTCTGCCTTGTCAATTCTGGATCTATTGCAGTATCTGACATCCACCCTCCACCTACTCCCAGAGAGACCCACATAAAGACACGGCTTTTGTCTTGGCCATCTCTGTCCCCCTGCATGGCTGGCACAGCGCCTACCACACAGCAAGTTCTCAAGGAATGCTCTGCACTGCACTGAATCAGCAGCAATCTCAACTAACCTGGGGGCAGAAAATTCAGAAAGGCATTTTTCTGTCCATTCCAGAGGATTTTAGCTATAGCCTCTTTTAATTCTCCTATTGCTTTCCGATCATGAGAATTGATTTCTCTCACCCCTCTCCCTAGGGTCATCTCCAGTGAACTGCATTAAATTACAATTAATGTTGACATTGGTTTCCCTCTGGCTCTCCCCCTCATGATAAAAGGGGCACACAGGTGGTAACAAATGGAAGGACCAATAGTAATTGCATCACCAGGGAGTGTGAGCCTTGTCAAGGGCATTTGCAATTAAATTAGGTGACACTGCCAGTGGAGAAGCCACTTCTGAGGAAGGGACACCTGGGGGGTGATGCCTGCTTCAGGGGAGCTGGTTTGTCTTCAGAAAAGCAGCAGGAAATGAGACTGCATGGCACAGGAAGAGGGCGTGACCACCAGGATTACTTCCAGCATAATTGGCTTTGCATGGTTCAAGTTTCAACAATCAATTTCTAGAAGCCCTTTTACGACTGGAGTTCAGAAACAAATCTGAGCACTCTCACCCTGTGGCATCTCCTGCTCTTTTGTTGTTTTCCTGTTCTCACTAGTACCTAGCTAGACTCCTTAGGTCACAAAATAGACCCAAATATGTTCACGCTGACTGTTCCGGATGCTGTGTGGAGATCCAGGGCCCAGAGGTGGGTGCTGCGACAGCCTTTAAGGAGCGCAGTATAGAAATCAGGCAATTTTGATATCATGTGAAAAATGCTCTGGCTGAGATAAACACACAGAAGGGAAGCATTCTACAATTTGACTGTCAGAGCTTCTAAAAAATCTCCCATCAGATCCTGATAGCCCCAGCCCTCCCCTGCCAAGCCAGAACCTTCCCTAAGAATAAGCTTTATTAAGAGCTTCAATCAGCTTGTTCATAATTTTTTTCTCTCCTGCAATCAGTGATTCATCAGCCTACAATTCATTAGGATTACTATTATTGCCGGCAATAGCACAGCTGGGCACTCCAGCTCTGGGCCCTCCACTGCCAGGAGAGGCCAACCGCAAATGCAGAGGTGGGGAGAGCACCCTGCCAGTCCAGGGATGCCCCTCGAAGGTGGATGGTTGGGGGGGGGCAGAGTTCCTTGCCCCACAGCCCTTCTGTTCTCCCTGAACTCTGGAACCTTCCTTCAGCAACTTGTTATGACAATTTTTTTTTTTTAAAGAGAGAGGGACAGTGAGAGAGAGAGAAAGAGAGAATCAATTTTATTTAGTTTTTCATCTGGTTCTCGTTGCTCTGACACTTCGTTGTGTATGTGGTGCTGGGGTTCGAACCGCGTCCTCACGCATGCCAGGCAAGCGCTGCAACCGTTGAGCTCCAGCCCCTTCATGAGATTCTGGGGGAGCAACAGCATGAAGAATGTACAATCTGCCGCAGTCTCCACATTCCTCGTCACCTAATGCAAAATGGAAGTTATGTAAACAGTTGTTTTATCTTATTGTTTAGGGAATAATGACAAGAAAAACATCTGTATGTGTTCCTTTCGGGTGCAATTTTTTCTTGATATTTGTCATCCGTGGTTGGACAAAAACCCACCTGTCTGCCTCTGAAGCCAGCCCCGACCTGTGCCACCTCCCTGGGTCTGACCACGGTGGTAGGTATGGAGGAAACCTGGCAAACGTCCACAGCCACCCCCACCCGTCACTTGGTTACATGTGATCAGAGAGAGAAAGTGTCTGGGAATTAGGTGTCCGGGAATTAGGTGTCCGGGAATTAGGCGATAATGAATGTAACTCCTAATCGCATGGTGTGTTAGTGATGCATGACCTCAGAAATGGTTTAACCCTGCCATGCCTCAGTTTCCACAGTTGTGAATTGGGAACAAATATAACAAGGTTTTAGCTAGTTTCCAAATGCCCAGAGCAGGGGGGGCACAATTCAGAAATGGGTGTCCTGAGCCGTTCCTTGCACACCAGGGCACCCAATGGGCCTAGAGCATCTTGGGAATAGGAGCCTGAGCCGCTCCTGGTCCTGGGTGCTGGAGCCACTTCTGGATTCTGAGAGGAAGGAGAGCAGAGTGGTTAGCATCCAGCTCCCCACTTACTGATTATGCGCCTACCCTTGTCATGCCTCAGTTTTGTCCCCTGTTAAGGGGGAAGAGTGACAGTCTCCTCCTCACAGGGTTGTGACAAGGCTGGAGAAACCTTGTGTGGGGGTCAAGGTAGCCACCGCAGCCCTGTGCGTTCAAACAGTGTGGTTTTGTTACCTGGAGAGCTCAAGGAACCCGGTGATCCTAAGACGTCGCCAATGATTGCATTTCTTGGTCTGAAATCAAGCCTAATTGTTTCTGGAAAACATTGTAAACCACTATTTGGTTTTGTATTTGTCCCTTTCAGCCTGGGAGATTTTGTTTTGTCGTCCATTTTGTTTTGTTGTTTTGTTTTTTTAAATGTAGCATTTAGAGATTTAATGGAACAATTTTGTTTCCATTTACTGAAGTAGATTGTCAAAGACACAGACCACACGAAGCTAGGTTGGCCTCCCACGATGCTGCCTCGCTTGGCACGACAGTCTCTTCCTGACAAAGGACAGTGTGGCTTTCCACCTGCAGGTCCGTGAGGAGCCCCCGGCCCACACCCAGGCAACTCAGTGCGACCAAGTGGGGCCAAGAGGGGCCGCCCAACTGGACCCGGGCAAATTCCCGTCCAGGGCGTCAGGACGGCTGCGTCCTTGTTGCCAGGTGTGGTGGCCCAGATCACTAGAAGGGCACATTTGCTGAGGGCCCTCAAGCAGTGTGGCTCAACCTGGAAACCACATTCTCAGAAGAAATCATGGTGGATGGTCCCCTTCAGGTAAATGAAGCATTTCAGGGTTATAACAGGAACAGGAGCAGGGGTCCCGGCTGGTTTTGTCCACACCGTGGAAAGAAGCCACCTCTTACTCAGATCACTGTGTATGTGGCACTTTCCCAGAGCTCCCTATACATCACCTGGCAACTCCTAGATGAGGAATCCTAATCTCCTCAAGGTGAAATGACTTGCCCAAGGTCACACAGCTATTAAGTTCTGGACAGCGTTCTGTATTCCAAAGCTCTGGTCGCCAGGGCTGGAAACAGAACAAACTCCCTCAGGGAAAGCTGGCGAGGGGTGGAGATGGTGGTGTGTCGTCCAGAACTGCAAGACTGTGGCTCATCCTGATAGTGAGGCTGCAGGTGACCCTTCGCTTTCAGAAAGGCACCCAATAGCCGCTCAACAGGTACACATTCCGCTGTTTTTTTTTTTTTTCAAAACAGTGAGAAAGGAGTGAGTTTGCATGAACTCCCGCATCAGAGGCGGAACCAAGCCCAGTCCACCCCCACGTCATCTGTCCCACGCTCTGTGTTGTAGGATTTGTTTCAAGTCCAAATAAGAGCAAGTGATCCCAATGTGTCCCATGCACAGAACCAGCTGAGCACCGTGTCCCTGGCATCTTCTCAGCGTCCCCGTGAGGTGGATACCACAACCGTACTCATTTTATAGAGAAGGAAACTGAGGCTCCATGGGCCAGGTCCCTTCCTGAAGTCACTCCGCAGGAGAGTGGCCACCCAGGATGCACACCCAGGCAGGCTGGCCCCCACGTCTGCCCTCCTCACCTGAGCACCAGGCTCCTGCCTTAGTTTGGCACAACCCGCACCTGGCCTTGTTCCAGCTGGGTCCATCATTTAGCACGGACTTGTCTTCGCCCGGCTGCCTGGAGAGTCTTAATTTTGCCAAAGTCCTAGTATCCAGGGTTACGGGTTCGGTCAACAGCCCCGGAACATCCACTTAACAAATGTATTGTTAAACCCCTCCTGGCCCAGAGCACTGAGCTGGGCACTGTGAATCCAGGTGCTCATCAACATATTTGTGGGCCTCAACGTTCCCTGGGGACTAGGAGGACGTTTGGTTTTTGAATGTGTCTCCCGACCTACAGCGCTTTTAAGTCCTGCGTGGGTGCTCTTACCACCCTGTCCAGCTCTCCCACTTCTTTTCCTCTCTCAGGCAGGAGCATGGTTTAGGTGCTTTTCCTCCTCGCTCCTGTTCAGTGAACCTGCTTGGCTCTTAGTAGGTGCTCAAGAAATGCACATTAGTGGTTGTAGCTCATGTTTCATATCCTTTCAACGGCACAGCCCTTTGAAAGGGTAGAAAAATCTGTATCTATTTATGGCCTCACTCAGGAAAAAACCCACTTAAGTAACCCAGATCTTTACCCCAAAGAGAAATGCTGTCATGGGTTTCGACACGCCGCACTTGTCATAGCTCGGTCTGAGCGTGGTGTCGTAGCTCCTCGACCCGATTCCACAGTCACACCTCCCACCCCACTTCCCCAGCTCCTGGCCTACGTGGAGAATCAACGTATCTCACGTAGGAAGCAAGTAACGCAGATGGGTCTCACCTGAGGTGGGAATTATGCCAGCGGCTTAATGCAAATCAGAGGGCAAGGACAAAAATAAAGTGGCATCAGCGAGTGCAAGTGGCCTCTGGGCTCGGGCTGCATCCACCGGGTTTGCAGGAGGCTGGGCTGTGCAGAGCCCGGTAGAAACTAACCCAGCGTCAAGTTTAGCCTTGCTGGAAGAGGATGGAGATGGAAAAACGAACTGCACACGTTTATTCTGATGTTTAGCGGAAACACGAAGTTTTTTGTAGCCTTCGGTATATCGTGCCTCTCTGTCAACTTCGCCCTCCCAACCTGCACCTACAAATGGCTCTAGGAGCAGGAGGATGCTAATGGAAACCAGCTTCTAGAGAGGACTTCTGCTTCCCACAGCTGGCTTCTCATTTCTGAGGTTCGGTGACGTTCAGAATGTTAGTCACTGATTTAGTCCCAGCGCTGGGCTAGGATGGTCTTTTCAAAGACTCATCAGCGGGAGTTGTGGCTGACAGTGTGGCCCCAAGCTGATAATGCCATGCTTTGGGGCACTTGCCTGACTTCTCCTGGACCTGAGCCCCCAGAGGGAAAGAACTCAACCTCACTCAGCTTTGGGTCGTCAGTTTCTGCAGTGCAACACAGAGTCAGCCATCAGACACATCAGTGCGGTCGGACTTCCCTGGAGGTGACACCCTGGCCACCCGACCAGGCCCAGCTGCATTCTGCTTACACAAAGATCCTTGGATTTGCATCTCAGGGCATGTGAGCCTTTGCTGGCTGTCCCTCCTCCTCCAGGAAGCAGGGGGATTGTCGGACATCCTGCAAAGAAGGCTCTGAGATTCCAAACAAAGAGCCAGGCATGTCTGCCTCACAGAGCCTGTGGTCACCATCACGGTTGGCGGCACTGGGCCTTGCCACAATGCACCATCCCACATATCCGCCTGTCCATTTTAAGTGGCGTGGGAACACGCTGCTTATTTTCATAGTCACATATCCCCAAGAGTGTGAGGAAAAAATATAACCAGCGGCTCAGCCCTATGATTTCATGGGCCTTGGTGCTCAGAAAGATGCCGAGCATGTAAAGTGATTTTTTTTAAAGTATCAAGCAAAGTAGGACACATAGTATTTGCTTAGGGCACAACTCAAGGTGGTGTGGTACAAATGATGACAAACCATGTCAGAAGGTGCAAATGTTTACAAAGCCCCATGCAGGTGGCCCACGGACCCCACCCTGTCCCCAGTCTACCGCCCTGCCTCTGGAAGAGTAGAAGAAACGTTAATGCGCATTCATATCACCCAGGAGTGTCCTCAAAATGCAGCTCACACCCACTGTCCCCAAGAAAGGCTGGTTCTGTGGGTTTGAGGTGAAACCCAGGAATCTGCATCTTAATAAGCTTCCCAGGGCTGTGTAGGAAGAGGCCCTAGACCACCTTCAGGCTGTGCCGCCAAAATGAAATGGTCCTACTTTGGAAAATAATGTTCCTTTTCATTTCTCCCCCAGTGATCTATGCTGCTCTCTGGGAACAAACTCTCATAAACCCAATTTCCTTGTTAAGCAATGATTCTTCCTTCAAACCTCTTGGGCGTGCAGATTTGGGGCCTGCTTGGCTGATCAGGATTTCTCAACCTCAGTGCTGCAGATGTGTCTGACTAATGCTCTGTCGCCTAGATTATCCTTGGGCTGTATTGCGGATAGCAGCATCCCTGGCCTCTACCCCCTGAATTCCAGTAGCACACACAGCAGCCCTGAGACAGCCACAAAGTCTCCAGGCATTGTCACATGTCCCCCCTAAGAACAAAATCACCCACCATTGAGAACTAACGGGCTAAGCAGGTGACTTTGATAAACCTGTCCAGGCACAACTGGACACAGATGGTGATAAGGTATTTGCCCACCTCCTGCGACTGGCACTGAATCACTGAAAACTCAAGTCCCCAGAAGTGAACAATGTGCTCCAGTGGAAAGTCTGCCTACCTCTGTGGTCCTCAAATTTGTATTCTGCCTTTTTGTTTCATGAGCCCCAGGTCCATGCTACATTAAAAAACAACATCTTATGAAATAAGTCATGCAGAATGAGCACCCTGCAGCCTGGCCTGAGCCTGCTATGGCAGAGCTGCAAGTCCCAGGGTCTTCATGCAGTCAGAATGTAGCTGGGACAGGTCAGGCGGCGAGTTGGTCACCTCCCAGGGCGATTCCACTGAACTGACATGTCTGACGGGCTAATTCAGTGCTGGCCGCTGCAGAAGCTGGTGGAGGTAAGAAAGTGAGTAAGGACGAGTCCTTTCCCTCAGGGACTTAGGTCTTTGAGGAGTGAGGCAAGGACCCCAATGTGGCAGAATTAGCCACATTGTCACTGCTCACATTGTGCCCCACTCATACCAGCTGTGTGACTTTGGGCAAGAGACATGATGTCTCTGTTTCCACCGCTATAAACTGGGGATAGAAATAGTACCTGCTTCAAAATGTTGCTTGGGGGACTACGTGAGTTCACATACATAAGGAGGTTACAGCAGTAACTGCCTGTGTTAGGAAGCCCAGTGGGGAACTGCGGGCCTTGGAGGCAGGGGGCATGAGTTCAAATCCCAGCTCCGACTCTTCTGACTTCGGGCAAGTGATGTAATCCCATGGAGCCTCCAGGGCCCCACCCATGAGATGGACCATCTCATAGATGAGAGTCCATCTCTGGATGATGTTAAGGATGAAGTTAGGTGATCCCTAAAACACCCTGCATTCTGGCACAGAGCAAGTGCCAAATTGCTTTAAGTTGTTATTTATTATTCTAAATGGATTCCCGCCAACCAAACTTGAAAGAGATGAGAGCCCATTTTATTTGAAATGAAAATGAGAATTCCATGGGCCCGGATGATCAGCTCTTCGGAACTCGCTGAACAGGAATGGAAATGGACAGCTGGATTCCGAAGGCCTCCAGGGAAGCCCAGGATCCGCTTGAGAAGGTGGTCTGGAGCTGGTGTGTGGGGAGCTCAGGTGGGGCACCCATCAGCACAGCAGGGTGTCCCCACCTCCAGGCCATAGGCCTTTCCTATGGCCGTCCCAGCTGGGTGCCTGCTTCTCCCACCCCTCAACTAAGCTTATTATTTATTTAGATATTACTATGGTTTGGATGTGGCATGTTCCCTAAAGGTTCTGTTGGGAACATGAGGCTCAGCTGGCTTGTAGAAGAATTGGTGGTAAACAACTCTAAGGGGTTCAGCTGGCTTGTAATTAGCAAATTGCGTGACCGCATGACTAAGCTATTCGGCCACTCATTCGTTACAATTGGAGAAAGGTGTTTGCATGGTACCCTATTGGCTGTTGTAATGGATAAATAGAGTAGCAGCTAGTCAGGTAAAGGAAGCAGCCAAAGAGAAAGCATAGAACCAGAGGAGAAGTAGCCAAAGAAGAGAAAGCAGCCAGAGAAGAAGCAGCCAAAGGAGAAGCAGTAGCCAGAGAAAAGCAAGAAAGCAAGCAGCTGTGTCCTGAAGGGAGAAAGCAGAGAAGACGCATAGAACCGTAGAGATCAGCAGAGACGTCAGATCAGCAGCGGTAGAAGATGCAGGTCCCGTGTTCCAGCCACCGGTGTTCGCCCCCTTGTTCCCGGCTCCCCAACCCCTCCTAACTCAGCCCCTCAGAGGACGGCCCCAGGCTAGCTGGGTCATTCTGCCCGTTCCTCGCTCTGGAGTGCAGCAGGGAGCGACTCCTCGCCCCATCCCTGCCCTAACTTGGCCCCTCGGAGGACGACCCCAGGCTCGCTGGGTCGTTCTGCCCACTCCTCGCACAGGAACGCTGCGGGGAGCGACTCCTCTCCCCCATCCCCAGCCCTGTCCTGCCGGCGCCAGGTTCCCAGTGTCCTGCTGGCCCCCGGGTAATGGCTAAAGTCCACTGAGGCCGTTCCGGCTGCTCCCCGCTCCAGAACCCTGAGGGGAGCGACAGGTTCAGATGTTGGAGCTCCGTCTCCAGGTTGGCATTGAGGTAGTGGCACTTCTAAGACATAGGACCTACTGGGAGGTCACTACTGGTCCCTCCCTCTGCTCCAGCTTCCTGTCTCACCATGTGGTCCCTCCCTCCATGTGCTCCTACCATTTGCGATGTCATCTCCATGAGATCCCTCACCAGAGCCACCATACCCTTGAACCTCCAGAACTGAGCTAAACAAACCTCTTTTCCTTATAAAGTAACCCCACCTCAAAGGTTCAGTTACAGTAACAGAGCAGACTAAGACAGGAGCATTAGAATTTTGAATACTCTCCAAACTCTGCCTACGCTCCTTCTTTGCCTGATAGCTTTGCCCAGAGCTAAACTTACCTACTTAGTGCTGGGTTTCTGCTTAATTCTTGAAGTTTTAGTAACAGCTCCACGCTGTCAGTCAAGGGCCTTTGCTCACCCTTTCCAAAATAGTTCATCAGACACTCTGTGTGTCACCAGAAAAGAAGAATCAAGCATAACCCAGATCTTTAATGAATCGCAAGTGCAGCTGACCTTCAGTGATTACCGGTGTCTCCATCTCAGCTGGAGGGTGTAGAGGGAGGGAGCAAGAAGGGCAGACAGGCCAGGCAGAAGATTAGTTCTGGCACACAGATGAAGGGGACCTCTGGGTGACAGGGCACAAACCAAAACTGTGGAAAGAATCCATTGCCAGGCGATTGAAACTGGGCTCTAGTTGTAGAGATGCATATGAGACTCTGGAGATGGGGACGGCAGGCTGTTCTGCTGCTCCTGAAGTCAACTCTCCCCGTCCCCTCCCCTCCTCTCCCTCCCCCACCTCCCTCCCATCCCTCCCCTCCCTCCCCCACCTCCCTCCCATCCCTCCCCTCCCTCCCCTTCCCTCCTCTCCCTCCCTCCCCTCC